>JAQSVH010218828.1:0-14037 GCA_029448705.1 Adansonia digitata
TAAATATAATATAATGTAATTATTAATATATTAAAAATTATAAAAATATAAAATATTTTAAATATAAATATAAAAATCTTAAATGATATCAAGAGATGAATTATCGACAGCTAAGAATGGATGTATTTCCTGGTGTCAGTAAAACCTCTCAATGATTAGGTCTATAAAAATACTATATTTTCTCCCCCACTAGCATTACGGTATAACTCCTCCCATCAACTCCAAGAATATTTTGTATACATGTGCATGCCATTGGCCTTGCCATACCACCATCACTCTCTTAAAAAAAAAAAAAAATTCAACCCATTTCCATTATTTTTAAAAATACCCTTGATGCAAGACTACTTTATTTCAATTTTTTCCATAGGAAGAAGGAATAAAAAAAATTGAGATATTCATAATGTTTTAATTATTTTGGTAAAAGCATATAAAAGTTAGAAGGGTTTATGATTGGATTATAATTTAAAATATTTTTAATTTATTTATTTAAATTTGATTTTTAAATTTATTTTATTATTTAAAATATAATTTATATATTTTAATTAAATTTAAATAAAAATATTTTTATTATTTAAATAATAATTTAAATTAAATTATATCATTAAATATTATACTTATATCTGATTCAATAAAAATCAAATGTGTGTGTCGATCCAATAAAACGAATTTTATCAAAATAGAAGGATAGGAATCAACCGGTGGAGCGACAACAGTCCGCGGAGACACGGAGCCGCTCGTGCCCAGGACTTTGGAATCTAACCACCCTCACTTCGCTTCACTTCCCCCAATAACGAACAGTTACCGCACTCTCCTCTATAAACGAACCCACCACTGTCCAACTAACCCAACCCCCCTTTAACCCGTGAGTTCGATTTCAACCCCTTTTTTTCTCCCTTTAAAACCCTCCAAAATCTCTCCCTTCCCAACCTTGCTTTCTCTGCCAAGCGCCAACCCATTTCCATTTCCCCGTCTTTATCTTCATTCCTGTTTCTTGCAACCTAAGCAAAGGTCAGCTGGATTGCCAGCCGCCCGGCCCTGGAAAGTTTTGGAAAATTGGGATTCCTGTGAACGGAGGGGACAAGTAGCTGTCGTCGTTGTTGTTGAGCCATGAGTTGCAACGGGTGCCGAGTTTTACGAAAAGGATGCAGCGAGTCTTGTATTCTACGTCCATGTCTGCAATGGATCGAGAGTCCTGAAGCACAAGGCCATGCCACTGTTTTCGTTGCCAAGTTTTTTGGTCGTGCGGGGCTCATGTCTTTCATTTCCGCTGTTCCTGAATCTCAACGTCCTGGTAGGGATTGAGCCCACAACTTCCTTTTTTTGTGAATCTTTACAGTTTTGGGTTTTCATTTGAGATTTCAAATCCTTATCAGTTTTTTTTATCGATCAGCTTTATTCCAGTCACTGTTGTTCGAAGCTTGTGGCAGAACAGTGAATCCTGTGAACGGGGCCGTTGGACTTTTATGGACAGGAAACTGGCATGTTTGCCAAGCGGCGGTTGACACCGTCCTACGAGGCGGAACTTTACGGGCGATGCCTGAACTTATGTCTCCCACACCAGCATCTGATGAAGCATCAGAAGCTACGTGTACAAACATGTGGAAGTTGCAAGAAACAGCAACGAATCTGAATTCAAACTGTCGGTTTTCCGTTCCAAGATCTAAGGTTTCACCTTCAACTAAGCGTAGAAGAGTTGAAGAATTCGAGAAATTACAGCCGTCCGATCTAGATCTTTGCTTGACTCCAAGCTTTACGGGCAAACGACTGCCGGATAACAGACGACCAGCGACTCCGTCTATGAACTCAGAGGAATCTGTCACGACGACGTGTTTTGAAACTGGGTTTGCTGATCAACAACAACAAGGCGGAGAAGCAGATAAAAAGTTACTAAACTTGTTTGTTTGAATAGAAAAGAAGTCTTCTTTGTTTTGAGTAAATCTAACGCTGAAATGATCTAGTTTCGCTGTAATACTCTACTTTTTGGGGGGGTTTACATCATTTCTCGTGTATTTCTGGGGAAGGATTTTCCCGGAAATGAATTTTCCGGCGAGTTTTTTTTTTTTTTTTTTGTAAATTACCAGTACAGGATATGCCAAATGAGAGTTTGTCGGTGATCCTTAAAAATCATACCTTTTGTTTACTTTGTAAACATCGTCATCTTCTTCTTCAATCTCTGTGTTCAGTCATGACAGTGTGACATGAATAAATCAAACTTTATTTCACCCTTTTTTGAATAATTCCCAAATTTATGATAGATATATGCTATAGCTTTTTGAAGAATTTTCTGATAGGTCAGGAAATCAGTATGCCCTGCAATATGATCACTACCCATCTCTTCAACCAATGACAGAATGTAAGAATTATAGGCAAATAAAACATTCAGTATATTACTGTAGCTGCCAATAGCCGAGCAGTGTGGAAGGAGGACGTCGGACACTTGGTTCAATAATCGTGAACTAGATGTTTGATTGTTTAATGTAACAATAAAGCGTGAAAATACCATGGTCTTATTACAATAATTTCATTAAATTGATATAATTTGTATAACTTATAATAAATAAATAAGCCAAATAAAACTTTTAAAACATTTATATTATCGAATATATATGCATTTCGAATTACTGTAACAAAGAAGCTTGGGGTTGGTGGTGGTGGTGGTGGGGGGTTATGGACTTATGGTCTACTCAAATTGTAGAAGTTGGTTGAAGCTATTGACGGTTTGACCCGTCTCTCTAAAGTTTGATTGTGAGGCAAAAATACGTGGCAATGAGTGTATGCCTTCCACTTTCATTGGGGGAAAAGCAGCCAAAATGTTTCAGCAGCACCAACAGCCAAAAGGCGTAGGGCCAGAGTACTGTTTGTACCTAAATCGTACCTCCATTTTTTATTATTTATTTTTTTCCACTGTTATTGCATCGTGTCCCTCACTTTCCTAAACTAGCGCGTCTCATTCATGCAGATGTTGTCATTCATCTAATTTTCTCCTCATAGTTATCCACAACAAATATGCATAGTATTAATTAAAAAAAACGAAAAAACAGTGCCCAATGAATAAGGATCCGAACGGCCAAAGAAGGAAATTTGAGAGGCAGTTGGGTTGGGGGCCTTTCGAAGAAATGGGGACCTTTCCGGCACTAGACAGACAGCTGATTGCAATCTGCATGCAGTAGGCGGCATTTGGAGTGTGCAAAGAGGCATCGAAAGTTACATATTGGAAGAGGCGAATGGAAAACTAGGAATATGAAGGAATCGTAAAATATATATATATATATATTTTGAGTTTGTATTAATGCACTAATAATAATATAATATTGCATATGACATGCATAAATAATTACTAGACAATAAAATACCTTCTAGATACATTTATAATAAGATGTTCTAAGTATAAAATGACATACTTGATATAATGATGCATCATGCATCATGCATCATGCATGGTTGTAATGTTTTATTTTATTATTATAATTATCTTGCAAAATTATGAAACTATCTCTACCCTAAGTACTTTTATTTGGATAATACCATGATATCATTTGTTATTTTCATTTATAAGTGAGAGGTTGGTCAAACTTTACATGCATGTATGCAGTTGGAGCATGTCAATTACATATATTTTTGGATTTTCCGTCAATCACGAGGAAAATAAGTGCTAATAATTTTCACTGCAAAGTTTTTGGTCTGAATTTTAACATTATATATATATAGTATGAAATTAATTATTGACAGCTAAATGAAAGCGAGATTGAGATAGTGAGATACAAGAAATAAAGTTTTTATTTGCCGGATATTTTGACTATTTTATGTTTATTTTTAAAAATAAAAAATAATATAAATAAAAATATTTAAAATTTAATTTAATTAATTCGTATATTTATTTGTTGAAAAATGAAAAAAGTTTTTAATAAATGGAAAAATCCTTCCCAGACCATATAACAAGAATCATGGTACGCTCTATATATTTGAAATTAAAGTGAAAACGAAAAGAATAAAGGAAGGCTAAAATGGTAAAGGCCGCAATTTGCCTTTGATGGATTGGATCGTGATACCCGATAACGTTAGGGAAAGATTTTTTTTATGATATGATAATTCATTTAATCTGATTTACAATAATATATTTTTATTAAAATTTAATTATAAAATATATAAATATTAATATAATAATAATTATTAAATATTA
Organism: Adansonia digitata; assembly: GCA_029448705.1. Taxonomy (NCBI): domain Eukaryota; kingdom Viridiplantae; phylum Streptophyta; class Magnoliopsida; order Malvales; family Malvaceae; genus Adansonia; species Adansonia digitata. The sequence goes on from JAQSVH010218828.1 coordinate 4,181, forward strand.
TATTGAGCGGTTTGGGTTAGATTAAATTTAGATTTATATTTAAAATTTAAAATTTTTTAAATTGTAATCCAGTTCAACATTACTCATGAAAATTTTTAATATTAAGTAATAGATTGAAGGAAAAAATTAGATAAATTTAATAAAAATAAAATAATTATATAATATAAATAAAAAATAATTAAAAATAATAATTATATTTATATAAAATAAAAAATACACAAATATATTAAATATATTAAAATTATATATAAATATATAATATATTAAATATAACGATAACGTAAAATAATAATACGGATAAGAAAAAAGGAAAAATCTCGAGTCTAAAGAGAGGGGACAGAATTGACGGCAGATGTGCGTCCTAGACCCTGACGGGACAATCCCACGGGAACAAACAAACAAAAATAGGGATCGGGATTTTGGTTCCGCAACCAAGTTGGTTGGAGGTTGGGTTGGGGCCACGCCTAGACTGGCCTGGCCGGCTGCCTTAGGGGGCGGGGGGTTAGCCTAAGGTAGTTGACTCTCCCGGAAACTAAAACCAGCCCCTGAAACTGCCTGTTAGTCAGTGTTTGGCTCCTGAAAACAAATTTTCTTAAAAAAACTTTTAAAATCTGTTTTCATTTTTTTATTTCGAAATGCACTTGATGCATTTTGAATATATTACTTTAATTTTTTATGGTAAGTGTGACAATTAAATAGTTGGCCAGTTATGTGACTCCACGTTATAATTAAATGGAACTAATATTTCAGTACTTGGCTTTTATAGTGGCTTTTTAAGAGTTTCGAACTTTTGGGTGTTTGTGTGAGGATTTGGTTTTTGACTTTCTTTTTTTTACTTTGTGATATTGGCATTCGAAATAGTAATTTTTTTTATTAGAAAAAATTTAAGATAAAAATATAGGTCATATAATAGTGTTTTTTAAATTATTTTTTTGATTTTTTTATTTTATTGAAAATAATAATAATGATAATAATGTACTTTTTAGTCATAACATAGTTAAGTTTTCATTTTTTATCTTTTAAAATTATTTAATTGTCGACCAAAATAATTTTAAAAAAATTAATTAAAAACAAATTTCAAGTCAAATAATATAATTTTTAATTTATAAACCAAAAAGTCAAATTAAATAATCAAAATATGCAAAAAGCTCAAACATTATTTGATAAACTAGGCTTACTTGACCCATGCTGGGCCAATCTTGAATAGAAAATTTTACAAATCGATTTAATTCAAATTATCATTTAAATAATAAAAATTTTTATAAATTTAATTATAAATATTAATAAAAATATAATCCAGATGGTCACTCGACCCAACCGATCATGAAGAGTTTAAATCTACTCATGGACTTATCAGTCACAGCATAAAAAATTGGAAAATTTAAGCTCACACTAAAATTTATCGCGGCCAACCCCAAGGGCTCAAATTCACTGCATTTATATATATTAAAATATTATAAAATTATTTTTATATTAATATTTATATAATTTTATAAATAAATTTAAATAAAAATATTATTTATTATTTTAATAATAATTAAATTAAATTAAATTATAAATTATCATCTTTAAATTCGATAAGAGTCAAATTTATTAAGTAAAAAAATAATTTCACTTCTGAATAATATTTAGTGTAATTCTAGGACGAAGGGACACACGACGAAAAACAAAGCGAGCCGGCGGCAGTTTACATATGCTTTCAATAAACGCACGTGTTCCTTTGACCTCGCGACTCCAAAAGAAGCTTCCAAGCAACAAAAAAAAAGGGTCTCTTTGCAACTCTTCTTTCTCGTGTTTCGAATGGAATATTAGTAATTTAATTTTTTTTTTATTTCTGTAAATTCAGTTCAACGCAAACTGAATTCAGCTTCACTGTTCGTTATTTCAGGTGGGTTTTGCTTTCTTTCCATTTTTTTTTTTTGTTTCTTACTTCCACTGTTTTACTTAGTGTTTTTGTTATTGGGTTTTATGAATAAAGCTGGAATCTTTAGTGTACGGAATTACTTCACGTTTCATTTTAAGTTGCTTTTTTATATTTAATTTGAGATTGGTAGGCTTCAATTTTGTCGATTTCTGGGTCTGGGGTTTTGTTTGATTTTTGGTGTTTGATTGATTCGTTGGTTAAATGAAGTTAATTTACTGTTTAATGTACTTTTTTTCTTTCTGGGTTTTGCTTATTTTGTTTGAATTTTAGTAATCTGGATGATTTCAGTAAAAACTGACTGACTTTGATCATCCTTTGACTTGCTATGTTTGTACATGACATTAGGGTTTTTGTTGATTTTGACTTGATAATTAAGTTTATTTTTATCTGGATATTCATGGTTTTCCATTTTTGGCTGAAATTCTAGATTTTGGATGATAGTGAGAAACTTGGAAACGAAAATGCCTGTTGGTCAGCATTTTTCTAGGGTAGATACTTTAGAGCTGAAATCTCAGATTGAAAAGAAGATTGGGCGTTTAAAAGCGGAGAAGTACTTTAATCTGCTCACTAGATTTTTGAGCCTTAAGATTGGCAAACCCGAGTTTGATAGGCTCTGCTTTGATACAATAGGGAGAGAAAATGTTCGTCTTCATAATAATCTCCTCAGATCAATTATTAGAAATGCTTCGCTTTCAAAGGCTACTCCATCAGGAGAGAAGAAATTAAATGGTTGTTTAAGTGTTAAAGTGCTAAATGGGTATCAAAGAAGTAATCTTCAGTCACTATGCAGAGACTTTCCTCAATCCCCTCGTAAGAGCAGGACTCCAAATCTTCGTGATCGCAAGTTGAGGGACCGCCGAAGTCCTCTAGGGCCTCATGGGAAGAGTAATAGTACTGCTTTTGAAGATGTGGTTCCCAAAGTTCAAGAACAGCAGAGTCCTACTGAGTTGCTTTCCTTGGGTAGCAGACCACCTGGTTCTGTGGAGGATGGAGAAGAGGTTGATCAAGCTACAGGAAGTCCAAGCATTTACAGTAGGAGTCCTGTTAGAGCTCCTCTTGGCATCACTTTGAATGCTAAAGGAATGCGAAAAGTAATGAGGAATAGATTGGCATCTGCTTCTGAGATTTGTTATTGCCGGGGTGAACTACCTGATAGCAGTTCTTTGAGGAAGAGGTTGGAACAGAAGTTAGAGATGGAGGGATTAAACATCTCAGTAGATTGTGCCAATTTGTTGAACAATAGCCTTGATGTTTTCATGAAGAGATTGATAAAACCCTGTTTGGAACTCGCTGGTTCAAGGTCTGGACCGAAACTTGTTGGCCAAGGTCATAATTGGCCTGTGGCCTCTTTGACTGGGATAGTGCAGCCTGCGAGATATTCACCAAAACAAAGTGGCCCCGTTTCTGCATCAATGTTAGACTTTCTGGTTGCGATGGAGCTGAATCCCCTGACTCTTGGAGTAGACTGGCCAACACAACTTGAGAAGGTGTGCCTGCGTGCCTCAGAAGAGTGAACCAGAACTAATTGGCCTTATGATTTGAGTCGCATTGGATTCCAGCCAGAGAAATTTTGGGTTATTTCAATTATAAAGCTCACTCTAACATTGATCTTGATCATGTCATTTTTATCAAACAGATGAAGTAAATAAGTATAAAGGCTACAGGAGTTTTGGATGAAGCTGATTATGTTGTAAATATGTCACGGCTCTGATTATCCTGGAGGTTTGACATCTTAAAATGACGAAATCCAATCGCTACTTTGTAAGAATCTATCTGTTACAAATAGGCTAGCAACTATCTCCACCTGATGTCTATAGTGTTTAACGATCACTTATTTTCATAATGATAAAGCATATCTTTGCGTTTTCAGGCCTGGCCAGCTGTTGTTGAATTCGTCGTGTGAACTTTATTCAACTAATATTTTTTTCCTCTCTGATGCAATCAATTAGTTTCTTTTACTGATTTATCTTTATATGTGTTTATTTACTGTTTTGAGACCATAAACTAATTTACTGTAGTGGCTTTTGGGTGATCATGGCACTAAGATAATGTCATTCTTCTATATCGAAATCAAGGCATTTGAATGCAAAAATCATTCTTTCGAATGAAGCATCCTTACATAAGATTGGATGCTTTGGACTTATCTTATTTCCTTCTTCTTCACCCTTTATCTGCAGCTGTTTTGGATCATATAATTGTGAAAGTCTGTCATCCATGGTTTCATAGAAGCCATTTTTCTTACAGAGCTTGTGAGAGTTCGGGGGTAATCTGTATGAATTGGATCAGATATGGGAAATGTGGAACCGATTATTGTCTGTTCAATGCTAATGATGGAAAAGGAAGTACTAAGTGAAGCAAATGTTGAATGATCAAAATTGGGTGACATTCCATCATATCAATCTAATCATCTATTTTAATGCTGGTAACATAAAACTACAGCTTAATGGACACTTTCCGTGAGCTGGAAGATCATATTATGGATTGAAACTGATATTGATCGATTTTAATGAGTTGACTATTGATGCATTTTCCTATCTTATTTTCTTGTAGTGTTAGGTAAGTACTAGTTTGGATCATAAATGCTCCAAGAATAGTCTTGAATATCACTCTCTTTGCTTTGTTAACAAGTTAGGGCATTTTCAACCTGTTTTACCATTCTGCATTATCATTGTGTTCTATTGCAGGACATCAACATCAGTGATAGTCAGTGCTGCTCTCAAAACAAAAGCATCACGTAACTGGATATCAGTGAGGAGCTTATGAAAAATCTGTCTGGGCATTTTTGTACACGAATCACGGAAATGGTGTGGGCATTGCAAAACCATGAGAAGATGGACGAATAATAAATGTCTCGAGACTCAAGTCTTGAAGGTACTGGTTCATTCAAATAATCAAGACTCCTGATGGTTAAACTGATGACTTAAACTTGGCCAATGCATGACGAATGATTGAGACCAGAAAATACGGACAAGCTAGAAAATGACTTTGTAGTCCCCAGCACTTTGACTTAAACTTGGCCAAGCATTTGTTATAGGCATCTGAGATGGGGTTCATTTCACAGGTGCTAAACGGATCAATAAGAGAGAGATGCAACATGACCTATTCAATTCCTCTGGCTTACGTCAACAATATTCGAGCCTCTCAGAGCATTTTCTTGGAAATGAATCAATGATGACCTACTCATGCTGCCCTATTAGCACTTGTAAATGTGCAAAGATACCAATCTTTGTAAAGAGTAATGCTATTTGGGTGGGTGTTAAAGTCGGGCAGGGTAGTTCACCACTGCTGATACATGAACTAGTTGAGGCAAAAAAAAGTAAGGTTCTGTAGCAAAAATTGCTATATATATTTTTTATGTATGTGCGTAGATTCTCTATCACTGCTTGATTAGCCATATTAGATAGGGTTGAGCACTCTTTGCCAGACGAAAAGATTAGAACTGAACATTCATTTCCGCATCCAATTAGGCTTAAACCTCCATTCCGATGTAGAGAATTCCTACATTTACCGTCACTTCTGTTTGTTATTGACTTTCATGTTTCAATCCAAACCTCCATTCCGATGTAATTATATAATAATAAAAAGAATGAAAAAAATTAAAAACCTTCTTTAACTCGTTACAACACCAAGAAATCTTACAAGAAACTATAGAGAACATGTTTTAAAAACCTAACAATTTGTCTAGCAAAAGTTTTAGCTCTCAAGAGCCTGTGGGAAACTTTTCTCGGTTAAAGGCAGCACAATTTCTACGAATGTTCCCGTTCCTTCCAGTCCTGACACCCACACGACCCAGCTTAGCAATGGCGGGAATAAAGGCTTGGTCAAAAGCCTGTGGGTTGATGGCCCAGGCGTTGACAGTAGGTTTAGACCAGGGGTCCGTGAACAAAACCTGGTCCGAGGTGAACAGACCCAGACCTTTCTGCAAGTTCTGGAAGTAGACATTGTCAAATTTCCTGGGTGTGTTTGAGTCCATGTTGATGGCTATACTTGGGTCCACATTCCTGGGCCACATTTGTTGAAGTTGGGTGGCATAGGCCTGGTTCAGCGTTGGGTCCACCGGATTTTGACGGCTGAAATTGTATATCCTGTTTGAGAACTTGTTGCAATGAGAGAATCCAACGGTGTGTGCCGCTGTAAAATAACAATAATAATAATAACAACAACAAAGACCTGTCTAGTAAAACCCAGAATCAATGCCTAGTGTTTTCATATGAAAAATCTCTAGCTTATGTTCGAATCCAGACATTCAAGTCACAATCAGAATAGTATACTACTCTCTTAACGTCCCAATGATTCATGTTCTAATCTTGTTTTACTGATTTTATAATCTGTGTAACTAATGCCACCTAGATGTAAATTAATTATATTCATTCACGACGGAGATAGATATCAGTTTGGTTTGATTTTAAAAGAAAATTACAGTTAATAAACAATATTAAAAATGGAACCGACTATTGTGGTTCAAATCGGTTTTCATGGGTAATACCTGAAAGAGCAATCATGTCTGTTTGGTTAAGTCCATTTGCTGCAAACAAAGAATTGAGCTGATTCAAGTTGAAAAATGGTTGAGGAAGCTTTCCATTCACAGTAGCAGCCGTGGAGGTTAACCCATCCAATCTTCCCAATTCAACAGCATAAGAAGGTCCACCAAACTGCATTATCATCACATCACATTTACTATATACAAATAATGTCGAGAATTATGGTCAAAGAAAAGGGAACCAAATACCAGAGCAATAACAGCCCGGGTGGCCATTGCCAAGATGTCAGCACAAGAGACCTTGTTCCTGCAACTTGGAACTGCATCAACTGCTTCTTTAGCTTTGATGACAGTGTCGAATCCATCCCCGGCTAATGACAGGTTATCGGGGTGATCCTTTTCGGCTTTGTTGCTTCCGGATGATGCAATGATAACCGAAGCATCACAACCCTGTTAACACAAAGATTAGAAACAAATCATAATTCACTTCAACAAGAAAAAAGGTTACTAAAACTTAACCAATATGGGACAGAAAGGTATACTTCAAATTGTTTCAAAATGAAAAGAAAAAAAAAAAAAGAAACCTGGACAAAGCAATCATGGAAGAAGAGACGGATAGTTGCAGGAACTGTGACAAAAGTTGTTGAATTTCTTTGCAACTGCAGCTCTAACAATGTTTTCAACAGTGGGGCAAGTTTTAGCTTAGTAATTTTGTCTTAGTTGGGCCGATGCCTTGTCGAGAAACAAACAGAAAGTAAGAGAAAGTGATAGCACAACTACAAGATTAATGAACTGACCCATTTTATCAGAAATTGAGCAATGAGCTAATGGCAAGTAAAAGAGTTATATAGATAGGATGAAGTTTCGAAATGGTGGTGAGCCAGTTGGATGAGAATCTCTGCCTTTAGTCTTTTAACAATAGAGGGAGAGATAGAAAGGGCCGGGGAGCCAAGTTTGAAAGAGACATTGATGTTTTTGTTTAGCCTCATCAATAGTTCATCACGTTCCCCAAAAACTCAAACTGCTCTCCTCGTTGCCTATGTACTTGTGTTTAGACTATTATCTATGAATCTCCCTAAAAGCGTGACAGATGAAAAAAAGTAGAGGGATCGAGAGAGGGTTGGGGGGGCCGGAAAATTGATACAGCTAGAGCTAGTTGCATGCACGTTAAGGCTAGTATCAATGTGCTTCAAGGACTAGAAATAGAAATAGAAAATAACTAAGTTAGTGTATGCATTTAGTAGGCTGTAACTTTTTTTTTTTTTAATCTTTAGATCAATTGTGCTATATAACCAAGATATTATTAAATAAATTTGATGTTCAAATCACATATCTGAAATCTTTGTTTTTTATTCTTATATTGTAACTAGATTTATTCACGAGTCAAGCAATCTTAAGTAAAAAAATTTTTTCACTTTGAGTTACCCTAGCTCAAATTAATATTTAAATAATAAAAATATTTTATTTAAATTTAATAATAAAAATACATAAATATTAATATAAGAAATTATTTTTTTAATATTTCAATATTATTTACATAATAAAACAGGCTTGTAAGCTGATCTAGGTTCACTTAGAGCCAAACTTAAGTAAGAAACAAAAAAAAAAAAAAAAATTTCAAACAATAATTCAACCCCGTTCGATCATAAATAACTCTAATTGTAACTTCTTAATTTTGGAGATGTCATTTATTTATTTATTTTTGGATACTTTTGTTTTTACTTTCAAATTTTATTAGGCTTTGGCTATCCGATCATATCATGATGTCATAGCAATATTGTATGAAACTATTAATCAGATGTTGAGATCATGGCTCTATTAATTAATTAGAATTAAACTTTAAAAATAGTATTTAGCTTTTAAGAGGAAGGGTTGCACCAAAAATGGGCCATAATGGCCTTTTTTAAACGTAAAAAAGATTAGACTAAATATTTTGATCAAGAGTCTTGCCATAACGAGCAAGTTTGCAGTTAAGCAATAGTTGAGGAAGTGACATAAAAGATAAAAATATATAAATAAATATAGTAGGAATTATGAATCATCTAAAACTTCTTATTTTATCTACGTTGTTTCATTAGTTATTCATTATTTTGAGTTTTTTTTCTTGATTTTATTAATTTATATTCACATTATCAACATTCTAATACCCTTATAAATGAAATTTGCATACTAAGAAATCGATTTAATCTTCATCTTCTTTTTCATTATCAGTGGTTTCGGAATAGATGAAATTTAAGTTGAGTGATTGATTGTTTTAAAAGCTTAAATTAATAAAAAAATCAGTGATTTTATTTTAAATTTTAATATATTTTTTATTCGTTTAACACGTAAATAATATATATTTTTCAAGTATATTTAAATTCGACCTAATATATTTTAAAAAATTTAAATTAATAGAAAATAATCCGCCTAATAAATTTAAATACCAACATCGGTAATGCCAATGTAGAAGCCAAAAATGTGATTGATGACTATAATTAAAGATATAAACATGGGTTAGAATATATATTTTTCTCAAGCATAACATGCCTTATGTTCTATAAATAAAAGGACTTCAGCAGGCAATTAATATTTGTCAAAACAACCAAATTAGAAACGCATCAATTAATCATTGAGAAAAAGAAAATTGCCTAGCTCTAGTTTAAACGTTAAGAAGAAAGAAATAGTAAAAATAAAAAAATAAAAATAAAAACTTAGTATTGTCCAAGCAATTGCTCAAATCTTTAAGTTAAATTAAATCGAAATTTAATTTAATTGATTTAAATAATAAATATTTAAAATTTTTTAAATTTTTACCCTATTTTCAAGTCGAGAGTCATAAGTTGAGTCTGAAGTCTACATTCCTTAATAAAGTGAGGTTCTGGTTGGTTCAAGGTTTCCCATCAATTACTTAAAAAATTTTGTGGAGGAAAATTCCAATCAGAGCTGTATGAATTTTTCAATTGGAAATGTATCATTACTGGGCATGGGCATGGGTGGGTGAGGTGATTTATGTATGTATTTTGATTTTTCATATTTTAAATATTTATATTCATATTAAATAAATATTTAAATATAAATATAAAAAATATAAATTTTTAAATATATAAAAATATTTTTTAAAAATATAAATAAAATTTTTAAATATATAAAAAATTTAAAAATATCAAATATAAACATATTAAAATATACTAATATTAAATATTTACTCGAATCTAAATCAAGTAAGTTGTAAACAGTGTTGTCAGATGGAGAGAGATGAGGCTTTTTTATAGAAATAATATTAATTTTTTTTATTTACGAAAATAGGCCAAAATCAGATTATTTATCAAAATAGGCCAATTTTTCAATTTAATTGAGAAATCGCCATTTCAAATGGCGATTTGTCAATACAGTAGAGAAATCGCCAAATCAGATGGCGATTTCTCAATTAACGTAACTAAAATTGTAAAATTTGATGAAATCCGGTGACCG
>JAQSVH010218838.1:0-14035 GCA_029448705.1 Adansonia digitata
CATGCATTAGTCTAACCTTTGCAGTTTGACATTTACAATTCATGCATTAGTCTCATCAACTAAAGATGATATCAAAAGGAATCTGATTCCCATGCATTAGTCTCATCAACTTATTTCATATTAGAAGGAATCTGATTCCTATGCATTAGTCTCATCAACTTATTTCATATTAGCAAAAATGCCTTTGTCATGCATTAGTCTCATCAACTTATTTCATATCAGAAAGAATCTGATTCAAATGCATTAGTCTTATCAACTTATTTCATATCAAAACAAATCCGATTGCATGCATTAGTCTTATTAACATATTTCATATCAAAAGGAATTTGATTGCATGCATAAGTCTCATCAATTTATTTCATATCAAAAAGAATCTGATTCGCATACATTAGTGTCATCAATTTATTTCATATAAAAGAATCCGATTATCTTGCATTAGTCTTATCAACTTATTTTGTTTAAAAAAAAAATCTAATTTTCATATATTAATCACGTCTTTTTGAACATAAATAAAACCTAAACCCTATAAACTGTGGCATGAAATACGAAATTGTCAGATGATTTAACGATTTTTGAATGCGGTAAAAAAACCAAAAAAAATTAATAATGTACTGATACTCTAATTTCCTGCCCCAGTTTTGCAATTGGTGAGACATCGGCATTTCATTTATCGATTTCTTATAAGAAATTGAGAAATCGCCTAATGAAATGTCTATTTCTCAACTAGAAATTGAGAAATTGCCATTTGATTGGGCGATTTCCCAACTAAATTTTCTAATGTTGAGAAATCGGCATTTAAAATGGTGATTTCTCAATAGCTTTTCAAAATTGACCTATTTTGGTAAATTATCTAGAAATGGCCTATTTCGATAAATAAAAAATTTTGTTTATTATTTTAATAAAAAAAGCCTACAAATGGCATGAAGTAAAAAAATGAAAAAAAAAATAAAAGTTAACAGTACTACTAACACGTGGATGACTTGGTTGAGCTTCAAAACATTCGAAATTTATATATTAGATTATATAATTATAAAATGAGTAGAGTTTAGCTTGGCCTTGAAAATAAAAGTTGAAGTTCAGTTTATTTTTCTATAGATTTAATTTTTTCTTTAAATTTATCAACTTAATACTTTTATTTAAATCTTTTCACACAAATGAGCTTTCAAAATTTGATGAATAACTTGATTCATGAACACTTTTGCTTTTGACTTGCGATATAATGCAACTGATAATGCCATGCAATTGAAAAAAAAGAAAATCACTGAAGACATATTGCAGATTGTTGCTGGTGCCAATGTTTTGCTGTAGTGACCATTATGTGTTAATTTCTTTGTAGGTATAAAAACAATTTTTAAGTAATTTCCTTATTCATTCCTATATGCTTGTTTAAGAATAATTATGCGTATAAAGATACTTTTTGCATTGTAATTCTTAAATGCTTATACACTCTTTGCACAATGAGAATTGTAATGTGTTTTGAATTGAAATAGAAGAGCATTCTACACATTTTTGCATTTCATTTTCCCCTTACATGTATAATACTTATGAATTAGTTCATGCGGCCACTCTCATAAGATGGCAATCCCAAAATTTATCTAGTTGGTTAACGTGGTCTCAATTGTAAGGTGGCATCCAATTAATGCAATCCCTTCTCTTATCTCTAGGCTGTGACCATTTTTCACCTAAAAAATATATATTATATTTGTAGATACTTGATTTTAGTTACTTATTAAAATATCTCTTCTTGAAGAAATAAAATTGTCTTATAGGTAATTGCTCTCCCAAATAACAAAGTTACCTAGAAGAAGTAACCATGTTATTTTACTGGCGTTGTTTCACCAAATGTTTCTCCACTGGAAATAGCTTGTGTTCAAAACAACTTATATTCAGAACAACTCTTATTCAGAACAGCTTGTGTTTAGAATAGCTTTTGTTTAAAATAGCCTATGTTTAGAATAATTGAAGTTTGAAATAGTTGCTGTTCAGAATAGTTCTCGCTCAGAATAGCTCCTATTTAGAACAGCTAATGTTCAGAACAATGCTTGTTTAGAATAGCTCTTGTTCATAATAGCTTCCATTCAGAACAACCTAAGTTCAAAACAACTGGCGTTTAGAATAACTCTTGTTAAGAACAGCTAATGTTTAGAACTCTTGTTCAGAATACCTTCCTTTTGGAACAAGTTATTCATGGAATGACAATCTTATGGAAAGGACACTTTCACTGAGAAATATTATTCTACAAAAGATGTTCTACCTAATACTACCTCATTGAAATAGAAGAAGTGAAAATAAACTTGAAATATGGCAGGTTTTTGGGTTAGTGTCACTATTGAAATATTTTTGAGAATTTGGCTTGGTGGATCGGACATGGAAGTAGGTAAGAGTTTTCTCTTAACCTTTCCTTGAAATATGAGTTATTCTCCCTTTTCCCTTCAAAACAAATAGTGAAATCTTGTTCATTGTTACTACTAGTGATTTAAACCCCAATAAACAAGACATCAATTTTTGTAATCGAAACTTTTTATTGTACCTATTAAATATACAAATTTAGTAACTCATGTTCATAAAAATGAATATTGAAACTCCTTTTCTGAACCTTTAAATAGAAATTCTCTCAACTTTTAAAAGGACTTTTGGACTTTTGGCAAGCTTTCTTTTTGAGATTCTCTCTACTATTCTCTCCACTTTAATTCTCTCCTCAGCCTCACTCTATCTTGCCAACCACCACCTGTCGTTGCACTAAGTGTTTTAGCGACTACTCTAATCATACTCTCAGTCGTCTGCTAGCAACATCTTGTTCACATGTTTACAACATTTCTTCTTTGCATCAAAGAACACTCTATAATATTTCTTGAATCCAAACCAAAAACTGAATCAAGCTTCATTCTTCAAAACTTTGGAAATGGGCCAAAGACTTATCTTAATAAATGACTTAAAGTGGTATTTTGAAAGTAGATTTGTTAGATTGGCTTCCTTTTTTGGTTACTTATAGTCTTCTAATCTATTATTTCTTCAAGTCAAAAGGATTTAGTTGAAAGCAAGTAAATTATCCAATTTGCTTAACAAATAAGGCACCAAAAGAGCATTGCTTTCCTTTTTTTGCTTTAAACTTTGACCAAAATTCAGATCATTAAAATGTTGCCATGCATCCATGCCAAAAAGTCTTGCTGATAGCATTCCCCTCTCATGAATTTTGAAACTAGGCAAATTTCTTATCTTGTTTCTCTTTCTTATCTTCAAAACCAATTGGCATGCATGTTGTTGGCCTTGAAAATTCCATTGATATGAATCGTCTAAAGTTCCTAAGGTACTTAATTCAGTCATGCATGATGTTTTCTTTAGAAATTTTGGTGGATCTAAGTTAACTTATCTAGCATTTTGGTTGCCTAAATTAGAAATTTTAATGAAATGCAGTTTACTGACAAAAGCAATGGTGACTCTTTCTTGTAGTGTGGGATTAAAAGTTCGTAGTGTATATAAATATAGTCAATAAATTTAATATTATAATTGTTAATTTTATTTTTAATTATAATTTAATTTTATATATTATTATAATTTAAGATTAGTTAAAATAATAGCATTATTTTTTACCATCAATTGTTACTTACATATCATAAAAATTAAGAGATTTGCTATTAATTTTAAATTACAATTATGTAAACTTACAAAAACCAAATTAATTTTTATCTCCACAAGACATTTAAAGGACTAGTTCATTCAAATTTGGCCTACTATTAGGGATGGCAATGGATAGTGCGGATTCAAAAATCTACAATTATCCGATCTTTTTTTGCAGATTCGAATATTATGGATTTTGATAATATTTGAATTTCGGATATTATAATTATTATCTGCAGTGGATTCGGAGTGATGCGAATATGAACCCTCAGATATCCATTATCCAAATCCATATTACATGTACGAGTAACAAATTTGGATGTTCAAATCTACTATTTAAATCTTCTTTTGTAAAATATCAAAATTTATGCTTCATGTAAAAATTGAACCCTAACCTATTGAATTCGAACTTTTTTTTTGTGAATTCGAATATCTTGCAGATAATGTTATTTAATTCAAATTTGGCTTTGATAAAAATATAAAGATTTAATATGGATTTGAATTTTAAGTCAATTTTGCGGTTTTGTATTCAAATATTATAAAAATTGTAGATATCTGATCCATTACCATCCTTACGCACTTCCTATTATTCTTGCTAGAAAACTATAAATAAAATATTATTTTAGGTTGATCCACTACTTATACTCGTCACTTCCCACTTATAGATATATACATATATATATATATTACTTTTTTGAATATAATTGCATTAAAATTATAAAATGAATAGCCATGTGTTCTGTTAGTAGAGTGTTACTTTTAAATACATTAATCAATGATCAAACCTAGCAATCTCAATTATAAAATATGGATAATTATCTTATATACTAATGGCAAAAAGAAAACTCTCCTTAAGCAGGGTTAGTAGCATAATACGTGTCCCATAGAGTATATTTAAAATAATAGAAAAATAATAAACGAGATACGTGTCACCTCATTAACCCCGCTTATGAAGTTTTTTTCTCTACTGCTATATGAGATAATTATCCAATACATATATATATGTATATTACGGCCACCCTGAAATTTTTATTAGAGATCTGCTATTGGACAAAAGCAACAAAAAGCAAAAAATCCCATACAAAGCCTTGACGCCAACCTATGTTACCAGGATTCGAGATTGAGTTTCAAATACAAGCACATCTCCATTAAATGTATGCTTTTTTTAGGTCTTTACATATATTTAGAGAATCATACTCCTGCACCCATATATAAATAAGTACCAAACATGGATGTGGAACATGGATATTTTAATAAAAATTAAAAAGTTAGAGTATCAAAGAATCCATATAATTACTCATTCTAGGTTGGTGATAAGGAACAAAAAATTTGGCAAAGACCACAATATTAATGGATTTAAACAAACAATCAGGGAAAACATGCGCTGAACTCTAGCCATAATGAAGCTAAGGCAGAGCTATTTTTTCGATGTTTAAAGCAACAATAGATTGATTTGTAAACAAGAAAAAAGAAAAGTTTTAATAAGGAGGCATCTTATTCTCATGTTGCTTTGAGTTTACTAAAGCATAAATTCAGCAGGGACGAGTTTGACGGATAAGAAAACTTTAATCTGACTAAATATATTGCGTATTATACAAGAAGATGCCAAAAGAGAAGTTCAATGGACATAAACAAAGCATGTTATGATTAACAAACAATGTAAATCATAGTGATATAAGTAACCCTTTAATGACTTTGTGACATGAAATTTACATGTAGACTAGATTTATCCATAAGTTGAATGGAGCATATAAATTAAGTCTTGAATAAAGGTATTATGAATTCAAGCATGGTAGCTATCAACGTTCCACATGCCTAACCTTTACAAACTTCGGATGATCCGAAGGGCCAAAGCGCACTTAACTTAAAAGTATGATGATGTTTGACATGAAAGAGTGAAAGACCATCAAACAAATCGCTCATCCGACTAGTCTTGGATGGCCACCATGAAGTGGCCATAAACTTGGAGTCGCCACTGATCATTTTAAGTTAGGCATGAACGAATGCCTATTGAAAATAATACTAGAGATTTGTTGTTTTAGGTTCTGGAGTTGGTTAAGTGTGGGAAAAGATTAACACCCCTACGACGCCTAAAAATTGGTACCATCCAACAACATTACTTTAATCTTAGTTTCCTCGATTCCATTTTTATCATTATTTAAATATAATGGCCTCTAATGCATGAAATTTTGTAAAGATACGAGTCTGAGTTTTAATAAAAATTTTATCACCTATGCGCCTTAGAGAGGTGAAAAACATAGTTTTTTTTATGAAAATGATCTCCGAATGGGTTTTTGAAAAAAAAAACAAATATTTCCTGTCTGGCACTGGAGAGATTTTTAAAATGATCTTTAAGAATCATTTTATGAAAATAATCTTCAGATGGGTTTTGAAAATGATTTTTAAAGCATGAATGCCCGAGGTCCTTACCAAAAGAAATGTATTAGTGAGGTAGAAAAGAAAATAATAAATAAATCCACACAAAATACATGAAAATGAGGGATAGTTGAAATGTTTCTCATAATTATCTTCGATTATTAATGAATGACCAAGATGACAATGTTGAGACTTAGTCAGATTTAGTAAAAATTCGAGGAGGAAAAAAGTTTTGATGACTAGGGATGTCTCAGGGAAGTAGTTTGGATTTTAGAAGGAACGTGGAGAGCAGGGTTAGAGTATCCCCTCAGAAGAGTGGGGTTGGAGTATCCCAAAAGTGAAAATTTAATGTCATTTTGAGGTAAAAATGGGGTTGGAGTATCCCTCAGAGAAGTGGGTTTGGAGTATCCCTGAAAATGAAAATTTGATGTCATTTTATGGTAAAAGCGGGGTTGGAGTATCCTTAAAATTTTAAGTTAAAAGCAGGGTTAGAGTATCCCCTCGGAGAAGTGGGGTTGGAGTATCCTCGAAAATAAAAATCTTTGACGTTAAGAGGAATTGGTCATATTTTTAAAAATAGAGAATCTTTAAAAATCGGGAGCCTAAGATTTGGCTAAAATGTTCCTCTTATTGTTTAGCCTTGGTCTGAGTCTAAAGGGCTTAGATTACGAGAAAGAGCTGAGTAGATCATGAGGTGTTCGAATGTCTCAATAAAACATTTCAAAAATCAGGTTAGGAACAGAGGACAACATTGTGTCATTTCTTTTTCTGAATTTATTCGAGCTATCCAGAGGTCTCGGGGGGTAAATGAGGTATCCTTGGAAAGTTAACTCGATGAGGATTATGTAAAAATATTTCAAAAATCCTAGAAAATCACCTTCTAGGCGAAATTAATTTTTGAATTTCAATCTATCTTGACACTGGCAACATGCACGGGGTAAAGGTATGATAGACTTTGAAAGTCCATTTTGAATTCATCTGTAATTGTTAAAATGCGAATGATACCTTTTTAAAAAGGGAATTTCATGAACTCCATGGGAAAAATATTCAAGGAATTAAAAATGATGTTTGCTGAGCCGAAACAGCCCAAATGGTAATCTACTCGCTGGATTTAGGAGTTTCAGATAGCGAATATTTGAAAATTTTTAACTATTTCATCCGAGATGATCTGAAGGTAAATGAGACATAATTGGAAACGTAATTTGAAACCCTCCAAGAGGACAAATGCCAACACATTCCGGATAAATCATTTTTTATTTTTTTAAAATAATTTTTTAAGACTAGGCTACTATACTGCAAGAACAAAACATGGGAGGTGTTCAGTATTTTGGTTTTTTTTTTTTGGGTTGAGCTCGGGCCATGGATGTTAGAACATCTGTAACCAAGATGAAAGGTTGACATGGGTGTCACAAGTTCATTCCATAATCTTGGAATAGTTTAGGATGATAGAACAACCCGTTGACCATGCCACTATGAAGGTGGTTGGCTAAGGATCAAGGGTTCACATTTTTTAACTACAAGGCTTCATTTTATTTTTGAAAAAAAAAAAGCACTCTTACACTCATTCTTCCATGAATCTAGAACTGAATGCTTGTTTTGCCCCTAAGGTTGGAAAACCAACTTTATAAAAATCTTAAGCCCATATTATTCTTCATTTATGGGAGATAGCATGTGCTTAACTTGGGGATATTTTTTAAATCGAATTTTCTATTACTCAAGCATGCTTCTCAACATAAGCAAAGTATCACAAAACGATGCAGAAGATGGAGGACATATATGCACAAGCAAAGATGACATTTTTCATAGAAAAGATGACAAACAAATGCATAGAGATGATAGATAGATGCATGAACATACTTAAGATGAGCATGTTTAGAAAGAGTTTGCTAAAAATGGCATTTTTATTTCATGGCGCCTATCAAGCTTCTAGGAATTGCATCAGCATACTTATGTCATGTTAAGATGCATATTTTAAACATGAGATGAAGATATGAATATGGAAAGAAGTGCATGGACAGAGGCTTTTATGGTGATGAAAATGCAAAGGAGCATGCTTAGTTAAACAAACAACATGAAGGCACCAAGAAAAACATCAAGATCCTAAACTCCCACAACCAAAGCCACAAAAAAAAAAGCATGGGAGTCCTAAGGTGGCCACAAAAGCATAAAAAAAGGTTTACCAAGATGAAATGTAGGCTCAAAATAAAAGATACATAGGATAAAGCAAAAGATATACCAACCAAGGCTTGAAGTTTCTTCCTTCTTTAAAGCAGCAACTTTAAGCTCAATTCCTTCCCTCTTTTTGCTATTGTTTAGCAAGAAAAGGGTGAAAGGAAGAAGCTTTTTGGTAATGTGGTTGCTAATGGGGTGTTTTTAGGATGAAAATATGTGAAAGGTTGAGTTTTCTAAGGTGTTCTAGTGGTGGTTTTAAGGAGCTACAGGAATGGAAGTTGGTTGAGGGTGGAAGGCAATAGAACAATGTCTTGGTAAGCTTTTGGAGTTGGAGTTGAAGTTGCTAAAGGATTTATGGGGATGGGTGAAGAGTTTTCTGGGATTGCTAGAGAGCTTTTTTTTTAATAGCTAGGAAAGTTTTTTTTTCTGAGATAGCTAGTTCTCTTTTTCTTGGTTCAGCCCCTTCTTTTAGAGGATAATGCAAAGGGCATTTTTGGTTTTTTCTTCTGCACCAGGGCATATCTCCAGCTACCATGTCCAGTTGACTCCTTTCTTACTGGTTCTGCCATGCTAAGCAAATAGGCAGAAAGGCTATGAAAGCTTGCAAGCTAGAGATATGCCTGCCATCCTCTTACACTCATATATTTTATGAAAATGACCTTTGTCATTAATTGTTTGGACTCCAAAAATTTGTTAGAATCCATTAATGAACCCATAGTTGAGGTTTGCGATGTTATATGATAGTTTCTTAGTGCAAAAACATGTTTAAATCAAGTTTTTAGAGGCTAAAAAATTGCTCGAACTAGGCAAAATGCCTTAGTGTATCGATACAGAACATGTTGCATAGATACATAAGGTACATTTTGCTCCTGAGTATCAATACAATGAGTTGTGTATCAATACTAAAAGCAAAAAATGTTTCCAATCTCGAGACTTAGAGACTAGTATCGATACTTCATGGATCTGTATCAATACTCATGCTTGTGTCTCAATACATTTTTCCAAAGATCACAACTTTAGCTACTGCCAAGGTCTGTATCGATACAAACATGCCGGGTATCGATACCACTCCTTGGGTATCGATACCAAACCCTCTTGTATAGATTCTACACATGGAAATTTAAAATTTTGCTAATGTGAAAGCCTCGGGATAGTTTTTAAACACCCATATAACCCGCACATACCTTAGGTTCCTTGAGTTGTCTTATCTTGGTCACAAAGAGGGCAAAATTGGCTCGCGTACTCACCTGAACGACTCCGATAACACCCTGAAAATGACCTTTGATGCCTCATTTTTTCATTTTTCTTTAAAGCGGTTCATAGGCATTTTAGAATTTTCCAAAAATCTATTTCGTTGGGCGATGATCATCCCCCAGCTTCATTTCTATATATATATTTTTTATATTGTCATCTTTTACCTAACTTTTGGGATACCAAAAACTAGTCTGAACAAAATAAGGTGTCTACAGTAGCAATATAGTTTTTATGCAAACAGACGAATTTGCTTTGCTTTTGAAGAAGAAGAAAAAAAAAATGACACATTCTTGAAAGTTGGCCTAATTGTAATTGTACCCCTTTGATCCTACTTTTGAATAATTTTGCCTTTTACTTCTTGATCGTAAGCGCTCATATAAATAATACCAAAACTCCGCATCCTCTAGTCTCAGAACCGCACCTGGCTTCTTGTATTTATATATGGCTATTTTGGAACATTTATATATAATTCCAAGCCACTTTACATTTCATATACTTATATAAGTTCACCCCTACATCACAATTGCATGGCTATTTAAGATCAAGAATTTAAATTATGATTATGAATATTTTTTTTATAGTTGAATGGTATTTATGTGATTAAATATAATTAATATTATCATAATTGATTATAATAACTAAAAATATTAAAATTATAAAATAATATTTGTAAATTCACATTATAGCCACAATTTAAATATGCTGCAATAGGAATGCTATATACATTGACATAAATTAGCACATGAGCAATGTACCAGTACTGCAATATTCTTTTAATTGTATGTGATTCAAATGAAGAAAACTTCGAAGTAACTAAGCGATGATGGAAGTTCTGCCATTCATTCTAGATATACAATTGCTTTGTATCTTTTAAGAAAGATATATATGAAGTGTTTTTTTATTATCAAAAAAATATATATTATTACCCTATATATATATATATATGAAGTGTTTTATAAAGTTTGAGTCGAGGAGGCAGAATCTTTTCAACTACCCATACAAGATTTGTCAAGAAAGTTATGGAGGTCGACGTTGAAGCAACTGATTCAAATAAAAGTTCAATTTCATTAATTAAATCTACCTTACCTACCCTACAAAATTTTTCTTGGTATAAAAGAAATTTTAATCTAAAATATAAAAATTCGAATTTTATATTTACATAAAATAATTAAATTGAATTTCACGTTTGTTTATTCGAATTCAACAGATGGTTCCATTGCTTTTCGGACAAACAAGAAATTTGAATATATATATATATATATATATATATATATTGGCCCCCACTGACTTTGGTGTGGCTTTTTGTCTGTTTACAACCAGGTTTGGTGGAATTTCCCTGCATGAAAGGTTGGCTTTGAGGTTGACATATGGCAACTCAACAAAAATATAATGCACCTTGAAAAGTCCGGAAAGCTCTTTATACGCTTAACAGGATTCTTTAAAGCCCTAATTTGAATGAAATGTTGGATACGAATGTTTTAAAAAAAATAAAGAGTCAGAGCAAGATAGTTGAAGCCACCATGCAGCTAGTGACTCAAAAATGATTAATAAGCGCTTCAAAAGCCTGCACTTGATACAATACATGATGCACAACTTATCTCCAATCTTATATGGTGAGAAGACCCTGCATATTCAAAATCTAATCTAATCAAAAGAAAGAAAACAGTAAAACCATCATTTGTACATATGGCAAAAAGAGGCCTATAGTTAATTTCAGGCTAACGTTTATCACTTTCCATAACCAAGAGCATGTTTTGAGAAATATAAATATATGTAGGTGGTTGAAGAGGCAGGGGGCAAATATCTTGGAACTTTTGATGCTCTGATAGAAAGCAAAGTTAATAATTACGAGCAGTTTATACGCGATATTGGCACGGCTCAATCGAATAACAGAACTCTACCCTTAAGAGCGATGTTTTCTGAATGAACCGCACCAATATCTCGATCAAACACTCTTATTTTACCATGCTTTCTATACGCTATCACCATAGTCCCGGAACTGATGCTATAATATTGGAGAAGAAGTACAATAAAATACTACTAGTAAGAGTTTAAACATATGGGTAAAATACATACACGAAAGAGATTACCAATTTTATATATATATATATATATACACACCTAGAACTTCAACTTCAACTAATGGAAATGATGAAGATGAATTTGTAAGAAGCTTTCAATGGATTCAAAACCAGTAAAAAGGAGTATAAAAACAGCTTCCAGGGTTTGGAAGAGAAGGAACATTAATGGAGGCAAAGTGAAGAAGCTGTTTCAGAGAGATTCTTCATGTATCTTTAATGGATGTGAGGCTTGAAAAATGCCAGCATTGAATTTGCTATCAACCCAACAACTAAAAGGGTGTGAGTATATTAAATTTAAAGTTTAGAGAGACAGTGGGAAAAGCTCATTGAAAACAAACCCTGAGTTTGAATGGGGGCAAGTTGGTGTTGATGCCACCAGCATTTGAATTTCAAAAACAAGCTTAGGAATAAAGTCCTCGATCGGTTGGTGAACTTTAATTTTTGTGTTTTGTTGGTATAGCTGTTATTCTACCAAAGAAATTAATAGCCAGATTTTGCATGTCTGAACCAACTGCAAGAAATTTTTTCTGCATCTAACTAATTTGTATATTGATATATAAGCTACTGCGCATGGGAATTATGTCCAAGGACACAATATTTGAAATTAACAGGGCAAACAAGAGTTACATTATTTGAACCCAATCAAAGCTTCATTTAGTAAGCTCTTACAAGGTTGCATTTAAAAGATTTGAGATTTGAATGATAGTATTTACAATTGATAGGACAAAGCTTAGCTCAATAATTTATACTATCATTTTTAACTTTAACAAGTAACATCTAAAAGTTTCGATATTTAAATCCCATAATTTATAATATATTTCTATTTTAAGTTTGCGATCTCCTTTGCACCAAAAGAAATACATAATCCTAAAATTTTATATTTTAAATAATATTTTATTCTTTTGATCGGTGTTTGTAAATACTCCTTGATCGTATTTTTTTGATTATTTTAAGATACAATTATATGATTTGGACCTCTCAATTAATTAAGAAAATTGAGTTTGTATTTAGGAGGCTGTAATTTAATGCTTGATCTTGATTGAGCATGAACATTTAATGACCTTAAGAAAAAATAGCAAAGGAATTGGAAAGATTTTCAATAAGTTTAGTAGCATGAACTAAAAGAGAAAGAATTAAACAAAACAGTTATGCCATATTAGTGTATTTTTTTTATTTATAACATGTCATGTAATTAAATTTTTGAAAAAAATTAAATATTTATCGTATCTTATATGTAATAATTAAACGATAAATATTTATTCAAGTAATTCATTAATGATTTTATAATAAATATATATTTAAAAATTTAATTATGTGATATAATTTTAATAAATAATATATATTAATGTGACGTAACTATTTCAGGTAATATTTTTTCTAAATAAATAATATTGAAGCTCGACCCCGAGAAAATTGAACCACGTTTTGATAAGATATTACAATATGAAGCTACTAAATTAAAGTTTAATATGAGTTTTAGCTTAAATTAACTAACCCAAAGTCTAAACAACGAAGGCTTTCAAAGTTTCAAGTTCAACGGTGTCTAAGGGTTTTAGCATTACGCCAATAAATGCATTCAGTTTCGCCTATAAATTTAACCCATGTTTAACGTCACCCACGCTTTGGGTCGGAGTCAAGTAGCTGCCAGTTACCAAGAACGAATGGTCTAGAAATTAACATCCGTTGCCTTCCAAGAAACAGGAAAACTGCTTACCTAGGTCTGTGGAGCATGTATATCGAGGACAAAACAATTCCGGATAGAGGTAGTAATTGGACGGATTTGAGCAAGTTCAGGATTGAGTTATTTTTTGTTCAGATATTTTTGAGTGTAAGTTGATTCGGGTTTGGAGCTATTTGGATTTGGATTTTTTCGGTTTTGGTTAATTCGAATTCGGGTTCAGGTTTGAATATATTTTATATTTTATGTTAAATGTAATCACTTTTACGTAATTTTGAATTCTAAGCCTAGACATGAATTTGGCCCTGTATGGCCCAAAAAAATCTTACTTCAGTTTTGTGGGCCTATGCATAGTCCAAAAAATTTTTACATTCTAAGTTCGGGACCGAATTTGTCTTAGCAGACCAATTTAAGTACGAATCATTGTTCATAATATTAAAAAATTATTTTTATATTAATATTTACATATTTTATAATCAAATTTAAATAAATTATTTTATTTTATTTTTAAAAATACTGTTTCAGGTCAAACATACTTAAACTTAAAATCTAAGATCTAGGCTTAATCGTGCCGGGCCTATTATGTTGGATATGCTGTTTGGCTTATGGACAGGTCGTCTGGCTCATAGGCAGGTTTGGTTATTAGTTTAACATGTGATTTTTTTTTATTTTTGATATGGTATTATCCATTATGGCTTTAATATTTTTTAATTTATCTTATTACATTGTTATATTATTATGAGACTCTAATCATCATTACTTTAAATAATAATAATAATAATAATAATAATAATAATAATCAAAGAAGTATTTAAAATTTTACTACTAACATACATAAACTCTCAATATTTAATGA
>JAQSVH010218877.1:0-12397 GCA_029448705.1 Adansonia digitata
TTAAGAAACACTGTAATGCCTGCCAAAGTTCTTGTCGTTTGCTCGCCGCAATAAACCAATAGACCTTTCAAACTACACAAACTGGCTTGTTTACGTACTCTTGATGCTTGAGTGCTTCAGGGCTATGGCCCAGCCTGGGACTAATTTTATAAAGCTTTTTTTTTTTTTTCTGTGAAAAAGATAATTGAACCACGTGTGACGTGACGTGACGACTTTAATGTCGCTCTGTATTTTTGCTTTTGTTTCAGTATTTTTTGTCTGTTTTATGCCTTCATATTTGGGATAAAAAAATCTAGTTCATTTTTTTCTTTTCTGGTTATATACAATTAAATGTGTAAATTTAAATAAAAGCCCATCCTCATCTTAAATTAATTTTAAATAATAATTGTAATATAATATTATAATTATTATTTTATAATTTTAATTTTATAATTTTTTATATTTATAATTAATATTTATCATAATTAAATGATAATATTTATTATATTTACTAATACTATAATCATAATACAATTAAATATATATTCACAATAATAATTTAAATCTCTAACTTAAATATCTTTTATTTGGCTTTAACATTATCTACGCATATGCTTTAAGAGTTTCCTGCAACGTGATATGGCTTTTGGGTTTGATAATAAAAAGTTGGGTATTATTTTGAATTAAAGAAGAAAAAAATTTTAAAGCTACTTACAATTGATTTATGCAATTAAATTTAAACAAAGTTTAAATTGGAATCTTGACATTATTTTTTGTTTGATAATAAAAAGTTGGGTATTATTTTGCATTAAAAAAGGGAATTTAAAGTTAGATTCAATTGAGACATGAGATCAAATTCATACAAGTTTTAAGTTGAAATCTTAGTATTTATAATTTATTTTCTTGTTTTTAGATTACAATCTTTTTCTTCTAAAAAAGATTAAATATTTTTGTTAATTAAATAATTTTACATTAAATAAACACTATAATATAATAATTATTTTCAAAAAATTATCTTTTACAAAACAAGGGTAAACTTACTTTTTTTCCTTTTTTTTTCCTATTACGGAATCTTAATTCTATACTTGGAAGAGAAGTTGAGGCATTCATAAAATGGATTTCTAGTTCAAGTTCGAAGGTTCATACAATATTAGGAGAGTTTGAGTAAAAATATTAAACTTAAAAAATGAACTTAAGCAAAAAAAATGAAGACCATTTAAAAAACTGAGCGAGCCTTGGCTTCAATGTCCAAGGTCCAAGCTTGGCCCAATTTATTTTTCAATTATATAATATATATTAATTTCATATTTATATATTATATAATTTTTATTATATAAAGAATAAATATATAATTTTACAATGTAAACACATCAAAAAAATATTAAATCATTTATATTTTAAAACTTAATAAAAGATAATATTGAATTAGTAAATATTAAATATAAAAACATATTTAAAAATATAAATTAGAAAAAAATAAGTGAGCCTAAATCGGCTTGGACTATCCATTTATAAATATGGGCGAATCTAGACAAAATTTAAGACTTGTATTTTGAGCTAAGCTTGGATAAATATAAATGATGCTAATACTATGTTTATGCCCGACTCGTTCCAAGCCATCCAAAAAAAGATGCCTTGCATTCTTATTTTGTTTTAATTCGTATTAGGAGATTTATAATATATTAAACAATGAAATATATTCCTATCAATTTTCTAAAGGGCTAAAATGACCATCATAGACCATCACGTATTTGCTACTGTATTATATATTTACTTTCCAAATTTTTGACGTTTGATAATATTCCAATTTTTATTTAAATAGTCATTATTGTTGTTGTTGTTGATATAAAAATTATCAGATTGTGCGCGTTATGAGGTATTATCTACTTTGGAGCACTGCACAAACTACTTTCATGGCTTTATCCTTTTGAAAAAGGGCACCTCAATAAAGGAAGGGTGGCTCTTGCTTTATAAGCTATAATCCATATCCTTGGCTAATCAATATAGGATCATTGTCCTCTCAACACTAGTGCCTGAGGCAAGGGTGTGAACTATGTTTTCGCATGGGGCTGGTATGGATCTAGAACAGGCGCCATTGTTGATGCAAGAATTATTGGACTATGTCCCATGTGAAAACGCAGTCCATGCGACAACACAGTTCACACCCTTACTTGGGGCGCTAGTGTTGAGGGAAAGGGAGGACAACGATCCTATATCGATTAGGCAAGGATATGGATTATGGCTTATAATAAAGCAAGGGCCATACTTCCTCTATTAAGATGCTTTTTCTTAAAGAACAAAACCGTGATGACAGTCTGCGTATTGCTCCAAAGCGAATAATACTTCTTAGCGGGCATCTAACAATTCTTGTATCAACAATTATTGTTATTGTTATTACTCCTTTAAGAAATATTGAAATGGAATAAGTCTTAACCATTCAATAGGTGATACATGTTATGGCTTAAGTTTTAAGGGCAAATTGTTAAATAATAATAATAATAATAGTATTTATATAAAAATATGAATATGAACAATTTTTTCAACTGATAAAATTACCTTTTAATGTTTATTATACTACTACAATGACATTAGAATAATATTTTATCGTTAATTATATAATAAGATTTAAACTAAGAATCTTCAACCAAAAAATGTATAATTTTATTTTAAATTATATACCAATAACTATAATTTTTATTTCAATAAGATATTTATCAAAGAAAATAGAAGATTTTATTTTAAATTATATATATTAATAACTATGATTTTTATTTTTTGTACAGGATAAAAATCCTTTGGCTTAGTCATTATATATTAATTTAAATAAAAATTTTCATTATATAATAGAGGCATTAGCATCCAGGATAGCATCGACAGCAAATCAGTTGATTGTACTTTTTTTTTTATTTCTTCTCTTTTACCTTCGCTTTCTAAGTTGTTATATAGTTTTACTTTTAAACATTGCTTTATTTTTTTAATATTGATGCATATTAAACGGGGATTGTTAATATTATCAATTTAAAAATATCTTAAAAAGAATTAAGCATCAAGGTGATGGTTCTTTGTCGAGAAATTGTTGAGGCCTATTCTAAAAATGATGGCACAGGGAATAAATTGAAAATAATTTTAATTGATGATGAGATAATATTATAATATTTAAATTTTAATGAACTTTAAAATTTATTTTTGTCTAAATTCTTTTTTAAGATATATTTTTTAAATTTCAGGGAACTAAAATTCAATCTATGATGTTTGAATGATGTTGTAACAAGTTCAAAGATCTTTTTCAAAAGAGAAAGACTTGAACTATTATAAATAGTGTAGTACAAAGATAATTTGATAAGTTTATAATTGTTCATAATGAACTTGATTTATCACTAACAAAATATACTATTGTTAATAAAACTTCTCATATCTATAAAATTTTATATCTTTTAATCTTAATTTTTATTTTAATATTTTTTCTAACAATCAAGTCCATTTTGTATAGGTTATGTTAAAGTTGAATGTTATGAACAATGATGAAAGAGCATATGTGAATTTGGTTGATGAATAGATTGTTTGATTAGATATTCAGCATCAAAATATTTCAAAAGTGTAACCAAGGTATAAGTTTTAATAATATATGATTTTTATTAAGATAACTCATTTTAACTTTTTTTAATATAATTTTAATACGATATCAAAAAGAAAAATCAATTTTAGAGTGCTTCCTTCCTTTGAAGTTGAACTAAGGAAAGAAAGTTAGGAAACAGATATTTGTAATAGAAATTATACCAATGGATGAACAAGAACCTATGTAGATAGAAGATGATACAAGGGATGATAGATTGAAGAACAAATCAAGAGGGAGAAGATTTAATTTTTTGGAATATAACTAGAATTAATCTTTAAATTAAATTTTATTTTAATTGCTTTTAGAAAGTTAGATTTTTAAAATTTATTTTTAATTTTTTTACAAATAGTTTTTTATTAATACAGTTAGAAGTATTGCTGATTTTAGAGATGCATGATCTTAAGGTGTTTTTTTTTTTTTTTGGCTAAAGTGAATATTTTATAAAACTGCTTCTTATGTGGAGTATTTATTGATTTGTTTATAATTTGTCTTGCAATAATAGATTTTTGTCAAGATGTTTCAACCGAAAGTTCTTTTTGTGTGCTCTTTAAATAATGATCACAATTACATTTTCTGAGGATAAAAGTATAACATAAATTATTAAATACATTATTTTTGACTTGAATCAATTCATGTATTAAACGTGTGTTATTTTAATATGTTATATAGGGAAAAAATCCCTTGGCAGTCTTTGTACTATAGCGAATGAAGTACTTTAGTCTTTACATTATTAAATTTAATATTTTAGTTTTTGTACCTAAAAAATTGTAACAAATAAAGAAAAATAGTTAATGGTGCTACAAAAACAATTTGAATGTCAAAAAAAATATTAATGTGTCATGTGATGTGAAATTTTAAATTTTATACAAAAAAATACTCCAAACCTAACTTTAAACCTAAACTTAATTTTTTTATAAAATTTAAAATACTACATCACATAATACACCACCATTTTATCAATATCTAAACGTTTTTTAATATTTTTAACTATTTTTCTTATGTGCTTTTACAAGAACTAAATTATTAAATTTAATAGTATAAGGAGTAAAGTACTTTATTCACTGTAGTATAAAAATTCTTAGTGAACTTTTCCTGTTATATTATATTTATTTTAAATGTTGAATTTATATCATATTTTTATACTATATTGAAAGTAATATCTCTGTGTATATTTATTCATTGATGAATTGAACTCAAACCACACTAAAATAATCAATTGTATAAATCAAAATCAACATTCTACCTAAATTGAAAGTTTTTGTTTTAGATCAGAAAAAGAAAAAGGTGATAAGAAATAATTATTTAATTGTACTTAATAATTCAATATATTTTTGTTAAAAAAGATTTAAGTTGATTGATTATTAAATTATGCAAATATTGGATCATTTCTATTTTTATTTCTACAATATATATATATATATTGAAGAATATTATCACACTTTAAAGTTTAAACTAAATCAATAAGCCTTAATCTCAATCTATAAGGATAATGATGTTATCTCATGATTTTATCCTTTCAAAATTAACTAAAAAAATCTTAAAGGGTAAATTTTATTATAAATAAAAAAAAGCTATATTATTTTTGCCTTGAAAAAGAAAGGAAAGAAACCCTAAGCCAAAAATATCAATATTTAGTCAATATGAGTTACTATCCACGTATTTAATAATTCAATATTTTTTGTGTTAAGTTGATGAATTATTAAATTACGTATTTTTGATAATTACAATTTTTATTTCTACAAGATATATATATATATTGAAAATTATTTTTATTTTTTAGTATAATTTTTGAATTTAATTAATGACTAATCAATGTAATTAATAATTAAATATTATTTGTGTTTAAAAAATTTTAAGTTAATTTATTATTAAATTATATATATTTGATAACTACGACTTTTATTTTGAAATATACTAAAGATTATATTAACTCTCTAAAATATCTCATTATAAAATAATACATTAGCATTTTCAAATTTTTATAACTTTTGCTTCTTACTTTCGATTTTAAACACTTTTTCATTTTTATATTTTATTGAGAGGATTTACTTTATTTAGAAGACTTTTATTTAATAAACAAAGCAGTTTAATGAAAATGATTAACTTTATTTATGGAGGAAGCTGAGTAGATAGATGACTAGCAATCATTTTGTGTCATATCTAGTGTTATCGGTACCATATCGGTACTAGTTATATCAGTCAGTACGTATTAATTTTTACATATAATAATATCGACGATAGTTGATTTCATTTTGATCTTGATTTTGGTCTATACAAGCCATACCGGTAGGTACCGGTCTATTTGGGTGGTATCAATCAAAAATAGCTGTACTGGTCGGTATATAATATAAGTTTGTAAAAAAAAAGTAAAATCGATTTTGATTTTAAATTTGATGAATATTATATATACTTACTCGTAAATTTGATGAATATTAGATATAATTATTTATAAATTTAACGATCATTAAAAAATTTTAATCTCACTACTTAACTGATATTAATTTTCTTATATTTGATGAAGTTTTTTTTAGAACATTATATATAATTGATGAATATTTAATATATGAAATTTATTTAATCTCATTTATTTCATATTTAAAAATATTTTTATATATAAATTAAAAATATTTAAACTCTGATAAACACGAAATGATATACTAAAATACATTGATACTAATATATACTTATATTAAAATAAAAATAATATACTTACCGATACAATATTAACTACCTTAGTCATATCTTGAGAAAAGGATATAGTAGAAGTGATAATTAGTTATTTATATTTTAGCTTTTTTATTTTTTTTCTTATCAACAAGAGTGACAATGTTTGCGAACTGTAAATTTTTAAAATGGCATTATTATTTAAAGGCTTGATAATATAACTAATTATGTTATAATAAGTTGCAGAGATCCAAGCAATCATGATTGAAAAGCAAAAAGCATTAATCTACAACAAATCCATCTGTTAACATTGAACAAGTATTTTAATGATTTGAACTTCTTCTATTATTATAGGATTTGAATTACGAAGATATTTTATATTATTAATTATTTTAACAATTTGAATAATCTTTATTATATATTAATTATATGTTATCTATTTAATAACTAAATTATATTAGACAAATTCATAACAAAAATTAACAAAAAAAACTATAATAATTTTATTCAGAATATTTTATATAATAAATTGTAATTAACAAATACATAGTATCAAGTGCAATATACGTGACATAGAAAACTAGTATATATAAGCATGAAAGTTAAAAATCTTTTTAACAGACGAAAATAATCATTACTATTTACTCTATTTTTAAATTATCATTATAAATATTTTTATTATTAATAATATTTATCTAATTTATAAGTAACAAAGTTTAATTTGATTAAAACACTTTCATTAAATGATAATATCAATTATTTAAATAACTACTACAACAATATTTTATTATTACATTATATATTATAAGATTAGGATTATATTTTTAGAATTTTTATCCAAATTTTCAATCTAAATATGATAATGATAATTTCATTTGTTTAAATTTAATCATTTGTTGATTTATATATATATATATCTTAGATTAGAACTTATAGTCTTAGAGTAATTATTACATAATTAGTAATTTAATTAAATATTAATTAAAACTAATATTTCTCATTATGAAATAGATACTTTAACTATTATTTTTACAAAATATTAAATATTGAGTAATTCTTTGTTAATCATTTTTTTTAATATAGTTTATTGCTTATTATTATTTTTCTTGGAATGGTTTTGGTTTTTTTATTCACTATCATAATTTTTTTCTATCTCATTTTTGGGTAGATTTTATAATATTAAAAATTCAATAGCTTTCAAATTTTTTTCACAATGAAGGTTTTTGGCTCTTTGTAAGTTATTTTAATGCAATTTCACATTTTTTTTTTCTTATTAGATTTATTTTGCTCTAGACAGATTTTTGCGCATTGTAAATTTAGTAGATTTAAAAAAATTATCACAAAGGTTTTTGGAATTAAGTTTATTCTTTAAATTGTTATCAATTAATTCATTATATAAGTGAATAAAAAATATATTATTTAATAAATTAAAGAAATTAAACACGTAAGATTTCGTGCAATTTTATGTGACAGTAATTGAAAACCAGTATATATAAAAATGTGAATAAGCAAAACTTTTTTGAATTGATGAAATTAGTCATTATTGTTCACTAAAATTTTAAATTATCATTGTAAGTTATTTACATATTGATAGACTTATCCAATTTATAAGAAAAAATTTTAATTTTATTAGAAGGATTTTAAAAAAATAAATTTATTCAATAACAAATAAACAAGAGTTAAATTTTACATTATATCGTTTTCTTTCAAAGTTTTAATTTTTTATTAATATTAAAAAGTAAACAATGATAAATAAAAAAGAGTTAAAACATGTATTAATTTTTTAAATTATCTTCATACTTTTAATTTGACATTAACTTTAATATAACAAATTTTATATTAATTTGATATAATTTGCATTTAAAAGAAACTTTATATGTTTTATAGCTGTTGTTAATAAAATTTTTTATTTTATTTATTTTAAAATATACTATAATATGGTAAAAAATTATAAAAATATATTTAGTTAAATAATATTTAACTTTTATTTAATTTTAATTATAAAAATATAAAAATAAAATTTTTAATATTTTATTATTTTTAAATAATAATTCAACTCATCAAATTATGTCAAATCTAGTTTAAACTCGAATTTAAAATTTTTGTGTCACTGACCCAACTAAGTTGGTCTGGTCCAAGATTTGACATGCTTTTTTACCATTTCCCCCTTTTTTCTTCTTATTATCTCTTTTATTGTTTTTTTTTTCCCTTTCTTTTAATCTCTTTTTCAGATAAAATTCAAATTTCATTGTCTTTCTTATTTTGTTTGGTTTTTGGTTTGCCTTTACATAAATATTTGCTATAAATAGGTTTATTTCCCTTTTAATATTGTCTTGTTCTTTTTTTTTTGTTGCATAAAATTGCAAACAAATAGGAAAATGCAGAAAAATTTGTCCATCTTTCTTATTCAAATCACAACAAGGACAATATTTTTGGATGAAAATAATGCATTTTTAGAAATATATTTCGGAAAATTTTTTGTCCTATTAAAAATGGGCATTTTCGATAAAAAATTTTGATAATTTTCAATGAAAATTATTGATGAAAATGATGTTTGGGGAAAATTCTAGGAGCAAAATGTTTGGTTTTCTTTCATTATTTTTTATCCATTAATATTTAATACAACTTTAATTACAATTCACAAATGTAACTTTTGTAATTTATGAATAATTTTAATGTATAAATTGTAATGATTAATATATTAAAAAGTAACAGATAGAATTTCAATCCAAAACAATAATAATTTGCTGCCAACATTTTCAACAATTTTGTTGATAGAGATTCCTTAATAATATATATAATTTAAGAAAAAAATAATATTTTAAAAATATTATCATTGATGACAAAATTTTACAGGAAATTCCATCTGGAGTACTATTTAATTAGGAAAAATTTTGTCAACATTCCTTAAATTTCGTAGATAATAATTAAATTTTAAATTAAAATTAAAAAAAAGTTTTCAGTTAAAATTACTTTTGATAGAAATTTCGTCAAAAAGGCATTAGAAAAATCTTCCAATGGAACGAAAATTTTCATTAGACATTGTCATCACTATAAAAAAAAAACCGACAAAAAAAAAATTAAAATTCAAATTTTTTTTAAAGACAAAATAATTTGTCAAAATTTCTGTCGATGAAACTCATTTCAGACTTGATCTTCATTCCCTTCTCATATTTGTTTTCTTTTTTCTTCTTTATTGTCTCCCTCCCTGTAGCTCGCCAACGCAGCAACCCCTGCCGTGCACTGCCCCAACCCCCTTGGACCTGTCCCGTAACCCATTATCCACCAGCCGCTCCAGCCCCTCCCATCGTGAATCTTTCACTTAAATAACGAAGTACAATTGTTAAGTTAATGAGAACTCGCATCAATTATTTGGAAAAAAATAAAAAATCTTTTGTGGGCTATGGCTCTTTCTGAATGTAAAAAGGTAAAAATAAAAAAATTTAAAAATTATCATTAATTCGATAATTTTATATTCTTGTTACACTTAACTTTTAATTTTTAAGTTATTGATATTTAATTTATATCAAATAAGTCATTAATTTTTAATTTAAACCTTGATAAACCTTTAATATAAACAAATTTTATTTGAAATAAGAGTTTTTTATACAAATAAAAAGATAAGACATATTTAGAGTCATTTTGGATCCCGTCATGCCCAAACTCATCTCACGGTGTGGGAAAATTCTTCTTTTATCCAATCTACTTTTTCTTTTACTTTTATTTATTTAATTCATTTTTAATATAAATAATATTTTTATTTATATTTATATAAATATGCTTTTATTGTTTTTGATATATATAATTTTAATAATTTTTTATATAAATATAATATTAATACTTTTTAATTATTATCCAACATAAATATAATTTTATTTATACTTTATTATTTAGTATAAATATAATTTTAATAATTTTTAATATAAATATAACTTGAATAGTTTTTAATTGTTTCTCAACATAAATATAATTTTCTTTATATTTTATTATTAATATAAATATAAATTTTAATAATTTATTTTATATATATTCATATTTTAAAATAATATTTTTAATAATAATTTTTATTATCACCTCGCCGCTAGCAAGAGGATAGAATCCAAACACATATCCATCACTGGTTTTAATCTTATTATTACAAAATCCCATTTTATTACTCTAGTAACTAATTTCATATCCATCTCTATTTTTAATCTTACCGAAGCTAATCTTATTGTCCATCCAAATATAGCCTAACACTTCGTTTGATTCAATGGAATGGGCGTTCTATTATGTGCCTTTTCAGCGCGTTACAGTAATATTGCTACTTGGTTTGTGGAATTACTATTTCTCGATTAGTCGATTACAATTTTATTTACGAATTCACAGAATAACCATTCAATGCCCCACCCACTAAATGGATATTCTAACCTTAAGTGGAATAAAAAATCGCTTTCGGGGATTCAAATCCTAAGTGCTTTACTTCATTGAACTAAACTTTTATTACAGCTATTCTATTCCATTTCAACTCTATTCTATTCCTATAGAATAGTTATTTTATTATAGTTTTATTATATAGAATAGCTATTTTATTACAGTTTTATTACATTTTAGTGAACTAAACACACCTTTAATATAATAAAGATACATAGACTTATTGAAAAAAAATTCAAGAGCATTTGAAAAAAAAATGTAGTTTCGAAAATTTTGTAATTATATTATTGTTCAGGTCAATAAAAATCCTACATCGATTAGCCAAAAATATGGACTATAATTTAATGGACAAAACTCGATAACCCTTGCATCAACAATTATAATATACATTCACATAGAAAGGAGTAATTTTGTTCAATGATTAAAAAAATCCTCATTGTTAAAATGATCAAATTTGGACCACATTTGAGATTGTTAATTGGTACATACTTCCGTTATTGGATCAATAGAATTCGAATATTTTCTCCAAATTTTAAAATTTTGTGAAAAAAAAAAAAAATCAAAGTTTTGTAGGTCAAATATTTAATTGGACGATATTATCCTATCCTGGTTCCATGCACTAATTGTATATATGTCGCTATCAAAGACTTGTGTATATTAAAGCAGAGACGAAGACGAAGACTTTGGTGTAGGCGAAGTCATCAATCATCCAAATGGTATGCATATTTGTCTGCCCACAAGGAAGAACTACGGCAGTGCCCCGTTCACACCTCATTTCAAGGGCCAAACGTCGATGATTAATTTGTTCTTGTTTTAGTATTGATCGCAAATCCTCGTGATTTTTGTGGTCCGCTGGAAAAGGATGGAGCAATTGGAATTTGTACCTTTGGATCATATGTGGCCAGGGCAACTCTTAACTAAATCAAGTGGATAAGGCTAATCATCAAGGAAGACTGTAGTGACATTTCAATTGAAAAGTGACCCACCGACACTTTGCCGACCACATTTGATTTGGATGTTCCAAATGCATAACCCATGGCAGAGCGTGGACCAACACGTCTCTACATATGTGTTGGGACGGACGTAACTGGAGAGATTGGAGAATGACAAATCTGGTGGCGGAATTGCCACAAACTGTGACTCTGGCCTTCAAATTTATTCGAGGAAAATAATGCATGATCTGATCAATGAAGATTAAAAGAAAATTTAATTAAGACATTGCAAAATACAAATATGGACAAGACTGAAAATTATTTAAACACGTTTTTATTTCTTTTTATTGACATAAAAGAGGCAGTAATCTAAAAATAGAAGAAAGAATAGCATATGTTATAATTTAAACTCTAAATTAATTAAATATTATCTTTTAAAAATGATAATATGAATTATTTAAATTAAGCTTTGAATTTTAAATACGTTTCTTATATCAAGTCAAGATAATAATAATAATAATAATAATCGTAATTTAACAAATGCTGCTTTTAGGAATTGAAAAACTAAAGAAGTAAGAAATACCGTTAAAATTTTTTTTTTCCAAGAGGAAAAGTCAAGGATAGCCAAATGCAACACAATTTTTAGCTAGGAAGACTTTGAAAACATGGACTAAACTTAAGATTCAAAAAGGAATCCATAACGATCTAGGACATTGGGCGCTTGTTTATTGGACCCCAGCCTTCATCAGTTAATAACAAGAAGGCAAAGGAAGTCCAATGTTCCGATTATGCC
>JAQSVH010218899.1:0-14033 GCA_029448705.1 Adansonia digitata
ATGTTTATGGCATTATATCTTATAAGTAAGCTCTAAATGCTCCCCCTAAGGATATGCATATAATTTAGTCATGCAATGGAGCTTCTTAACTCATGACATGAAGTTTATCAAAATTAACCCTTTATGCATAAATCATTCTTAAATTATGCTTCAAAGTAATATTTCACAAATCGATTTAACAAATCACCATTAAGCATGGAATCATCAAATGCATGCATATTTAAGCCCATAATTGCTCAAGATGTAAAACATGAATTTTCATTAAACCCATTTATTAAAAATAATTTTTTTAATTCAATAAAGCATTAATAATCACCATATGAATAACCAATACACGTATCAAAATTTTAAAGCTTAGAGGTAACCCATCACACTTCTTTATGTGTCTAGAGCATCCATTTGTATTGCGTTGCTCCTTATTGCTCTAACAAACCTACAAGAGACTTTTACTTGGTTTTTGGTACCCAAATTGCTTTAGGTCCATGAATGTTAGTCTCAAAGCCTTTTGTTCCCTTGGGAACCCATACTTGCCTAGCTTTAAATTTTGTCTTTTTCTTGATAGGACAAGTATGCAAATCAAGACCATGAAAATTGCAATGTGAGCACTTGGTCATATAAACTTGAAAAGATTTGTCAAAATTGATTTTCTTTTCTTGTTCCAAGCTTTTAATTTTTCTTTTCAAATTAAAATTAGCTTTCTCTAAAATGTTAATTCTTAGCTTGAAGTCATTAAAATCATTTTTCAAATCTTTTTCATTCTCTAAAATAAATTTTGATTTCCATAATAAATCATTTTCAACTTTTAATTTTGAAATCATTTTCTTGTGTTTAGAGTTCATTTCCTCAAACTCAACTACAAGATCATCAAAAGCATCTGGTAACTTATCAAATGTATTTGAATTTAAATTTAAAGAATTTAAGGTTTCATTGGGCTTATCAAGAGCCATGAAACAAAGGTTGCCAATTAGGTCTTCCTTGGAGTCATCATCATCGGAAGGGTCACTATCACTCTAAGTTGCTACAAATGCCTTTTTCTTTTTCTTTTTCAATAATGGGCAATCAAGTTTGACATGCCCCGATTTATTGCAAATGTAGCACACCACCTTGTTAACCTTTTTAGATTAGGATGATTGGCCCTTATCTATCTTCATGAATTTCTTGAATTTCTTAGCAAATATGATCATCTCCATATCTTTACCATCTTCATCATCGTCATCCTCTTCCTCACTCATGGAAGCCTTCAATGCAACTCCATCTTTTCTTGCTTGCTTATTTCCATGATTTATCTTTATTTCGTATGTGAGGAGTGATCCGATGAGCTCATCGAAGGTAAGGAGATTAAGGTCTTTTGACTCTTCAATTGTAGTCACTTTAGCTTCCCATGACTTAGGAAGGCTATTCAACATTTTCTTGACCATCTCTTTATTGGGCTACACCTTTCTGAGACCCTTCAAGCCATTTACAATGTACGCTAATCTATTAGACATCTCCTTAATGCTCTCATCAGATTTCATTTTGAGCATCTTATAACCAAAAGTGAGCATGCTTATCTTGGACTCCTTGACTTGATTGGTCCGTTCATGTGTGATAGCCAACTTATCCCATATGTCTTCAACATTATCACATAAAGACACTCTATTGTACTCATTGGGGCCTAATGCATAAAAAAATGTGTGCATAGCCTTGGCATTGAGTTAAGCCATCTTAGTGTTTTTCTTATCCCATTCCCCTTCTTCCTTGGGAACTTCAAGAGCACTTACCATCTTCATTGGGATGAGTGGGCCTTTCATCATTATCTTCTAAACTTGAATCATTTGCTTAGACAAATAGCCTCATCCTTGTCTTCCAATATGCATAATCTTCACCATTAAAGAGAAAAGGCCTCATGATTGAATGTCCTTCTTAGCCCATACCGAAAAAATCACCACTAGCCATTTGCCTAGTCTTTTGTGGATCTTTGCTCGAGGATGTTAAGCCTATAGGAATAAGACATAAGCTTTGATGCCAATTGTTAGACCTTTTGGCAGTGAATGAAATCAAGATAGGGGTGAATTGATTTCTCAAAATTTTAGTAAATTAAAACTTTGATAAATAAAATTGAAAAATCTAAATAATAAACTTTGGTGTGCAAGTTAGTGAATAGAAATAAATAATTAAAGACAAGGGAAAAAGAATCGAACTCAAAGATTTAGAGAGGTTCGACCTCAATTGCCTATGTCCTCTACTTTGACCTCAATTACCTCAGATTTCCACAATTCATTAACTTGAATTATCTATCTTTCAAGGACAAGGTATAACCTTTACACTACTTATCTTTCAAGGCTAAGATAGAAACCTCAACCCTTTATCTTTTGTGGCTAAGATAAAACCCTCTTTCACTACTTTTGAAGGCTAAGTAGAAACCTTCACCACTTTTGAATTACTAAGTAAAACCCTTCCTTTTTTGCAAGGGTTTGAGTGTGAACAAATAGAACCTCTAAAGGTTAGTGTTCACAAGAATTTTAGCTTAAAGGATATATGTATCTAAAGATACAAAATGAAGAATACAAAAATAGGAAGAATTAATTCTATACAAAGATAAACTATCTAGCAAAAATGATGAAGAAAATGAAAGGTATGACTCTAAGCACAATCTCTTGGTTTTTCTTCTTGCTGAATGCATTGGAGTGGCTTATTTATAGCCTTGATCATGATTCTAGCCCTTAGGAACATTTGGTGAAGGAATATTACCATTGGAGCCTTTAAAATGTCATTTCCCATTGTTCCTTATGCCTTTATATCGATATAATTAAGTGTGTATCGATAAATTGTGTTTAATGGTCTAAAATATAATTGTTAAACAGTCCTATATCCATATAGAAAGATCTATCTCGACACATGAACAGTCATGTATTGATACAGAATGCTCTGCTTAATACATGAACAGTGATTTCTACATTTTAAGGTTATTTAGCTACTGCAAAGTATTGTATCGATATATACACATAGTGTATCGATACATTCACATGAAAATTAATTTTAAAAGGTTTTTCATAACTTTAAAACATGTAAAACTTATCTCAAAAACGTTTTATATAAAAATATGTATTAAAAATATATTTTTGAGTGCTTGAAGAAGTTAAAACATATTCTAGTATTTTTCAAAGTGTTTATGGAATATTTCATGGAAAAATGGAAAAATTAATCCTGAAAATATTTAAACACAAGCTAATTAAAGCTTAAGTTTTAGTTATGTCAAAACTAAGATTAATTCAAAGCTAATATAGCTAATAATGTCATCCACATAAACTTTGATCTCTTTGTGCATAAGGTTACGAAACAGTGTCACCATTGCCCTTTGATAAGTTGTCGTAGCATTTTTAAGCCTGAAAGGCATCACTTTATAGCAAAAAGTTTCCTGCATGATTATGAATATGGTCTTTTCCATGTCTATAGTCGCCATTTTGGTTTTTTGTATCTCGAAAACCTATCCATGAAAGAAAAAAGTGCATTTTTAGTGGTGTTGTCCACTAAGGTATTGATATGGGGCAAAGAAAAAGTTATCTTTTGGACCAGCTCAATTCAAGTCCCTATAATCCACACACATTCACACCTTGCCATCCTTCTTAGGGACTGGGACTATATTGGCCACCCACTCAAGGTATTTGGCGACTTCAATAAATCCTATTTTAAATTGTTTTTTGACTTCTTCTTCGATCTTTAGCAGCATTTTGGGTTTCATCCTCCTAAGCTTTTGCTGTACAGGTTTACACTTGTGTTTGAGGGGAAGTTTATGGACTATGATGTCGGTATTCAACCCATGCATATCTTGGTAAGACCAGGCAAACATGTCTTGAAACTCTTGGAGAAGGCTTATCAATTAGTTTTTGGTTGATAGTTCTATAGAGGTTCCAATTTTGACTTCCTTTCATCTTCTTTTGTCTCAATGTTTATGGTTTTGGTGGGTTCTTTATTAGGTAAAATCTATTTTTTTCTTGTTCAATTAGTTTGAGTAGATTTGGGGGTACAGGGTCCTCCTCAAAATCTTCTTCCTACTCGACCCCACCAGCACAGCGTGCTTGCCCAAATCAATTTCTTGAGTCTCAATATGGATATTCATATCATCTTCATCCAAATACTTAAAAATATGAAAAAGAACAATATAGGAAAAAAGATATGCAAGGGGAGGTGAAAATGGACACAATGAATGAAATGCATAATGCTCTATCATTTTTATTGATAATACTTAATAAAAAGTGCCTATACAAAGGATCCCACAATGCTTTTTGGCGAAAGCATGTGGGTTTGGTTCATGGCATTACTTTGAAAGAGTTTTGAATAATACAGGGATTTCTGTCTTAGTCCAAACACTTGGAATAAATTTTGAAGGGCATAAATTAGTTTCTTCACCCATTACTGATGGCTTTTCAATTGCATTGATAGAGAAATCCTTAAAAGTTTTCCTTAACATGAGCTTCACGTTTGTTGAGCTAGTGTTAACATGTCCACCTAAGTGAAAGTTCTTATGCAATGATGAAAATGCCATAGGTTCATATCCCATGTCTTGTCCCAATAGATGCGTTATTCTTTTCTCTTGATTTTTTTAGCCTACTTCTTTCTCTACTATGCATTGGGTTTGAACCCCACTCCTCTCTTATCAATTTCATGGGTCACCTTTAGAGCTTTAGTACATCTTTGGAAGCATCTTCCAAGCCTATTTATGGTTCGAGCAACTTTGCCAATTATTAGTTTTAAGCTCATTTGCATGTTTTCTAACAAAAGAGGCTCAATAATGGGCAATCTTTCTTTAACATAAGTGGCATTGATGAACTCAAATGATTAAAAAAAGGGTTCCAGAATACCCTCATCATGTTTAACATTTGGGGTATTGATCGAGGTAGCAGCAATGATATCTTCTCCACCCATACTGAAAACTTTATTTCTAATTACAAACTTCAATTTTTGGTGCAAGGATGATGGAACTACTCCCGCAGAATGGATCCACGACCTTCCCAAAAGGCAACTATATGATAGAGCAATGTCCATCACATGAAAGTTAACCTTATAAGTACATGGGCCTATTTGGAATGGATAGTGATGTTCCTCATAATGTTTTTGCAGGCTTTGTTAAATGGCTGCATGATTGTATGACTATTTCAAATGTGAGACACATTAATAGGGAGCTTATTCAGGCATGATATAGGCATTACATTCAAAGCTGACCCATTATCGATAAGCACCCTAGGTAATATGCTCCCTTTGCAGTATGTGGTGAAGTGAAGGACTTTATGACTTCCTCTTCCTCCTTGTGAAATCTCGTCATTGCTAAAGGATATGTAATTGTTAGCCATGATATTGTTCACTAGATGATTTAACTGGCCTATAAAAATATTGGGAGAGACATAAGCCTTATTCAAAACTTTCAAAAATGAATTTCTATAAGCTTTGGAGCTTAACAAAAGTGACAGCATAGATATTTGGTAGTTTACTTGTTTAGCTAATCCATCATACTGTATTCAATGTGTTTGATAAACTTAAAAAACTCTATTGCTTCTTTTTCACTTATCGGTTCCTTGGTAACTTTTGAATCTAACCTTTTAGTTGCAGACTTAAATGTTTGAAGATTCTAGCTAGTATCTTCTTGCTGGGCTTTATCTCTTAAGGTTGGTGGCACATAACACATACCATGCCGAGTAAAGTGGTTTACCAACAAAAGATCAATAGTTGAGGCTAGTTGACTAGATTCTCTGATAATTAAGGTTTTACTCTTATAATTCCAAGGAGCAGCCTTGTTATCTTTGTAGGGGAATAAAGATAGCTATTAAATGATCTCCTTAGTGCAGATGAGGTAGTAGCGGCCTAAGGACGCGATCGATTATCATACATAATCAGTGGTCTCCCGATGCCATAAGAGAGATTGTCTCCATCCCCTTCTGTGGCATTAAAAGATGAAAGTGCCTCTACGATTTGAATAGTCAAAGTTTACTTCTCATCATAAAATTCGATGCTACCTTCTTTCATCATTTTTTGGACCATGACATGAAACTCTTTACACATCTTAAGTGTATGAGCATGTACTGTATAGAAATCTCAAAAGTTGTCGACTTCTTCTTTTTTTTCTTAATCTCACTAATTAATTTGGTCTTTACCAAAATCTCCAAATTGTGCTCATTGGCATTCTCAGTTCTTTCACATTTTTCATGATCTTGTAATTTTGCTCAATAATGAACTTTTTAAGTCTACATCTGCATAGGTTTAAGATGAACTGGCTCCTTTGTCAAACCTCGACTGTCATATTATTTGACATTTCCTTTCTTCTTGCCCTTACCTGTTTCTCTTTTCAAAGCCCTATCCATTATCCCACAAAGTATGACTACATTCGCAAAGCTTTTATAGGTTTTTCCATCACTTCTTTATAGTACGGTGACTATAGTATGCTTTCTTTCTCTGTCAATGGTGGTTGAATTTAGGCAGCCTTTTCTATCCACGTAATGCCTAAAGCTTTCATTTGGCCACCTCTCCATACTCATAAGAGAAAGGGAAATCAGGATGCCATCACTATTTACTTTCTTCTCTTAAATGACGTTAATAGATAAATAAGTCAGTTCATGACATTCCTCATAGAATTCTATCTTGGATTGGTCCATCATTCTTTA
Organism: Adansonia digitata; assembly: GCA_029448705.1. Lineage (NCBI taxonomy): Eukaryota > Viridiplantae > Streptophyta > Magnoliopsida > Malvales > Malvaceae > Adansonia > Adansonia digitata. Next base: position 6,636 of record JAQSVH010218899.1, read on the forward strand.
GACCATTTTTAGGAAAGATAAACATGTAAATCATGCTCTTGAGCACAGTAGCAGCAAGAACATTCCATGAATTCCTTTCTTGGGCTCACTATCCTAACCTTCCTATATGCTTACCACACTCTACTCATTAGTGTTTTGACCTCTCTAACATCTTTTTTGATCAACAGCCTTTCCCATCAGTCATGACATTTACCCTCGGTTCAATGTGATTAGGGAGCGGGTTGGCCCTAATATTTTGTTCGAGCTCTTTCTTTATTTTGATTATGCCTCTTTTCAGCAGGCCCTGCACCTTTCTTTTGGATAGGTACAGTTCTTCATTGAGTGTCCCTACACTCTAGCATGGTATTCATAGTAAGCATTCTTATCATACCAACTGGGGTATGGTAGAGATTTTGGGTCTAAGAACACTGGGGTGACCAATCGGTCGACTAATAGGCGATTGTAGATCTCTTTATATAAGTATGGTAAAGGGTCAAAATGTTTTCTTAGGGTGCTTGATGAGTACTTGGGGTTCTGGCATTGTTTATACTGCAAGGTTGCATGCTTGGAGGAATGCTTTGAATAAGATTTAGTGTAAGGGTGACTATTAAAGCAATCCTAGTAGAGTGAACTGCTGGTGTCATTTGGTAGGGGCTAAAACCTAGAGATAACATATTGGGGCAGATACCCCTTGAGCTAAGAATGGATTTTGAGGAAACTTTGCGGTGCTGTGGCTAACAACATTTACTTCTTTTTTTCTTTTACTTATTGGTTTCTTAATTAACCCGAAAGATTCTCCCATAGAGATTTTCCCATTTTTGATGGCATTATCAATCATCTCCCCTGATATGACTATATCAGCAAAATTCTTTATGGTGTTTCCCACCAACTTCTCATAGTAAGGAGCTTTCAAAGTGCCGATGAACATAACTGTCATTTCTCTTTCAGTTAATAGAGGCTAAACCAGAGCTACCTTCTTCCTCATCTTTGGGTGTATTGCCTAAAACTCTTGAGGCTTTCTTCTCCATTTTCATGAGAGAGAGGCAGTCTGAGGCTAAGTTAGATACATGCTTATATTGATCAAGGAATGCACGAGCTAGATCTGTTCGTGTTTGAATTCTTATAGGGTCTAGCCCTATGTACCATTGAAGAGCTGCCCCACTTAAATTGTCCTAGAAGCAGTGGATTTGTAATTTTTCATTTCCTCATACTCGATCATTTTGTGACAATACATCCTAAAGTGGGTAGTGGGATCTGTGGTCCTATTATATTTTTTAAACTTTGGCACCTTGAATTTATGCAGAATGATGAGACTAGAGACTAGTCCTGGAGACTTTGTGCCTATAATTCCAATTTTATCACTTCCCTCAATAGCTTAAAGATGTTTCTCTAGAGATTGGTATTTGTTTAAGTCTTCACACCATTTTTTGAAGACCTTTTTGCCTTTTCTTATTTTGCTTGTTCATTAAGATCTGGTACTATAGGTATAGTAGGTGAAGAGCTAGATAAATGAATGGTTGAGTTAACGAAATTCTCGCTGCTAGGGGATGCTATTCATGCACATTAGTAACCTTGGTACCACCATTTAGATTACTCTCAAGATTAGCCAATCCTTTGCTAGCATCAATGGTGCTTGTTTGTCCTTTATCTTTTAAAGCTTCAGACAATAGTTTTGTTAATTCTGCCATTTGAGATTGAAGTTCTTCACTCCTATGGGCTAATTGTTCTTGAGATTCTTTGTACATGAGTTGTAGTTGCTTAATGCGAGACTGATGATGATTCTTCATGATTTTATCCTTTGGGACACCTTCACTTTCGATTACTAATGGATTAGACCTTTAGAATATGTCATGACATCACATAAAGATAGATATGAATTCATGAAGTAGAAAAAGAATTATGTTATTGATGCGAAGTAGAAAAAGAATAATTGTTATTAATGCAAATGTAAGAGAGACAATTGGATTAGGAAATAGCTCCACCAATAGCATCTTTTATTGAAGCAACCAAAGTCCTAAATACATATGATTACATTTGAAAATGTCTAGCATGATTATATTGTCTAATCACATGTCCTAAGAAATACAACAGTTTTTGTCCATGAGCTCCAATGGGTAAGATGCTACATGCTAGAGATCAAGCCTCGTCCATCATATATTTGACCTTCAACTGAGCTGCCTGACTTTGTTTAATGAGATGGCGATGATGAGTCTGATAATTTTGGCATGCTTGATTAATTATTTGTTGCCATTCTTGCTCCTGCCATTCTGAAGCCAATACTAATTCATCCATTTAATTTTTATGAGCCTATAAGGACTGCTCTAAGCCTTGAACCCTAACTATTAATGTCTTATTTTCAACCTGATTCACTCTTAAATCTTAAACTCGAGCTTCTAACAGTGTATTTCTTTTTTGATAAGTCGACGCGAGGGCTCAAGCTCTGATAAGCTTTTCTTTACTGTCTTTAGTTGCTTATTTCCACTAATGTAGTTCTTTTTCGAGGGTGGCATTTTCTATTCTCCACTCAATTAAAGACCTACCTTGGTGTCGTGATTTGTTTACTTTACTAATGACACAAAGTTTTTCATTAGACTCTTGAGATCTTCTTTGAGACAATTCTTCTCTTTATCAGCTCATTTTACCTCACCTTCATGTAGATAAAGGTTTATCTCCAATTGACTCTTTTCTTTTTGGAGGTATGCAATTTCCTTGGTAAGGGTTGTCTTTTCTTGTTCAAATTCTCATCTAAGCAGCTCGATTTCAAAAGGGAATTCTTTATCTACAGATATAATAGTGGACAGAGGCAATGTATCATTGATGCGACATATTTTCCATTCATTATACCTCGGGGTCACATTATTTCCTCTCCAGTGTCTTTCCGTGTAATGGGTTTGTCTCCAAGCATGGAAGGCTAACTAAATTTTTGACTTATAATCTGGCCCGCCATATTCAAGGTCCCATGCCTTTAGGTCTTGAACAAAGGGGATAAATTGCCAACATAAAAATTATTGAAGGACCATAATAAATGTGTAGCTGGTACTTCCCCATAACCCAATAAGTGGCACACAATTGTAATCCCCATATCTATACATGATGGTTTATGACAAAAACCAAGCAGCCTTCCTTGTCACTTCATCCCCGTTGAGATTTTAAAAATTCTGGATCCATTGTTCCTCGAACTTTTTGTGAAGCCATTCCTTCTCGAAGACTTTAGAGATAGGACTAAAGTTAGGGAAGAAATTATACGGCCTCTTCTTGTTTTCTGGGCAAAGGTGGCTAACAAGCCACAGGTGAAGCATAAGTGCACAACCAATGAAATGTTTTGTCCCTATTTTCTTGTAAAAATTAAGGTTCGAATGGTTTCAGAGATGATAGCAGGTGCCGAATTAATGTCACAATATAATCAAGAAACTAGATCCGCTATCGCTGCTTTGACATAACCTAGCATCTTTGGGAAAATAATCACAAAAGCAAATATATCTTACATTTTCTGAACGTCGACGATATTTGCCACTACCTCTTTCAAACTAGCCCATGAAATGCACTCGCTGTTTCGCTTCTTTTTGATGTGCCCTCAATCCATGCCTTGGGTGCACTAAAAATATGGGCCAAGCTTTTCTTAAAAGTTGGAAGGTTTAATGCCTTGCAATATATGCTATCGATCTTGGCCCTCTTGATGTTGAGCAGTGAGGTATATTCCTCTACTTTGGGGGTCAAATCCACATGGTTAAAGGTAAAGCATCGATATACGGGGTTCCAAAATTAGAAGGTGGCCTAAACAGATTAAGATCCAAATGGACTTGAAGTAAAAGGGCAACATCCCCATATCTCTTCGTGAATGATTCCCTCTTAATACTATCCTAACTAGTCTATATATATTTCAGATTTTGCTAGTCATTTTGATGTGCCTTATTTTGATCTTTTCATGCACTATCGAGATATACCTGGGTTTTAGGATGTCCACATCTTCACCCTGTCATCACTAAGACCAGGCTCAAACTTCTTCAAAAAATTTCAACTCTGAGGTGGACTGTTGCTCCATGACAGACACCCCTTAGTAAACACTACACCATTGGCCAATTGTCCTATGGCAATGATAATAATGAAATGATGTATGCATTCAAAAAAGAACAAAAAATGACGATAAGTTAGCAACTGTACAAAGAAATTGGCACACAAAGAAACAAAAGCAACAAAATGAAAATGCCATATAAAAGTTTGCCCTAAGAATACATGATATGATGCATAAGGGCGAGCATAACAATCGGATAGCATCATAGTGTATCTACGCTAAGATTGCTTTTACATGTGGTGATACAATACCATGTAACATAGGCCTGACTAAGCAAGCGGTGATGTTCGTTTGTTAATATCTGCTTTAAGTCATCATCATGGTGACTTATTTTGGTCAGATTACGAATTTTTAGCATCGTAAGTGTGAACATTCGCTTGTCATTACTCACTTATTAAGGAAGGGTGAGCCATAGAACATTATAGCATACCCTAAAAAAGCATAAAAATGACAAAAGTGAGCGACGATGTTTACCTATCATCGTTTTTATAATATGGTATACAGGAGTAAAGGTAAGAAGTGTTTCCTAGAGTGACCCTATTATTTGGGTTATTCTATCAGCATTTCGGTATGGTTTAACATGATTTGGCTCATAAGGCTCACTATATGAGTTTAAGTAGACACTTAATAGGTATCCAAATCGCTCATCCATCCGACAAAGACAGTCGAAGCACCTTGATCCAAGGCCCATCATGGGTTTGGTGAAAAGGGTTTGACCTAGTGGATGTATTTCCCTATGCAAATGCAAAAGGTTACTCATGAGTGACATAGGTAATTTACACCCTAAAAGGTTTTGCCATGCCTATGTGGAGGGTTACTCACGAAGGAGGATGGCTTACTTTATCCTAATAATTAGGATCCTAGCTTCACCATGGTGTTTGGTAGGAATCTAGCGTAAAATGAAAGTGCACGGTGTGTGACATGAAAACTATCAAACATTTTTATTTTACTCCATATAACCATGCTTATTTGAATCAACATTTATTTGAAAAGAAGGTGATCCCTAAAAAAGAATCAAAAAATAAAGGCATAAAAAATAAAAGATTAGAAGGCAAATAAAAATAAGGAATTAATCTAAATAGTTCGGAAACCAAAGAACCAAGGACCAAGCAAGACATAGTTAGTCATAGGCCTAACTCTCTAAGTTTTCCCCAGTGGAGTCACCAAGCTGTCGACGTTCCACATGCTTGGCCTTTATCAACTTCAGATGATTCGAAGGGCCAAAGTACATTTGACTTAAAAATATTTTGATGTTTGACATGAAAGAGTAAAAGATAGTCGAACAAATCGCTCATCCAACTAGTCATGGGTGGCCACCACGAAGTGGCCATAAACTTAGAGTCACCACTAATCATTTTAAGTTATGCATGATTGGATGCCTATTGAAAATAATACCAGAGATTCATTGTTTTGGGTTCAGGAGTTGGTTACATGTAGGGAAGGATTCGCATCACCAAAATGCCCAAAAATTGGTACCATCTAACTATATCTTACTTAAATCTTGGTTTCCTCGGTTCCATTTTTATCATTATTTAAATAGAATTCCATCTAATGCATGAAATTTTTTAAAGACAAAAGTTCGGGTTTTAATCACTTATGCGCCTTAAAAAGGTGAGAAACATAAGGGTTTTTGATGAAAACGATCTCCAGATAGGTTTTTTAAAAAAATCAAATATTTCATGTCTGGCACTAGAGAGATACCGACAGGAGATATCATTTTATGATTTTGAAAATGATTTTTAAATCATGAAGGCTCAAGGTCTCTACAAGAGCAAACATATTAGTAAGAAACGAAAGAAAATAATAAAAAAATCCATAAAAAAATAAACACATAAAATGCATAAACAAGATGAATGATCGAGATGTATCTCATAGTTGTCTTCAATTATGGATGAATAACCGAGATGAAAATGTTGAGACTTAGTCGAATTTAGTAGGAATTTGAGGAGAAAAAGGTTTTGATGACTTGAGAGTGAGAAAAGCTTGGATTTTTTAAGGAATATGAAGAGCAGGGTTAAAGTATCCCCTAAGAAGAGTAGGGTTTGAATATCCCCAAAGGTGAAAATTTGATGTCATTTTAAGGTAAAAGTGGGGTTAAAGTATCCCCTCAGAGTAATGGGGTTAGAGTATCCTCAAAAAGGAAGTTTGATATTGGACTTGAGGCAAAAGTGGGGTTAGAGTATCCCCTCAGAGTAGTGGGGTTAGAGCATCCCCAAAAAAGGAAATTCAATGTTCAAGAGGATTGGGTCATTTTTTTGATAGGGGGATCTTTAAAAATCAAGAGCCAAAGGTTTCACTAAAACATTCCTCTTTTGTTTAGCCTTGGTTCGGGTCTTAAGGGTGTAGGCCATGGGAATGAGCCGAGTGGATCATGAGGTGTTCGAATGCCTTAATAAGAGCGTTTCAAAAATTAGGCTAGAAACAATGGATAGTGTTGCATCATTTCTCTTTTTGAATTTATTTTGAGCTTATCCAGAGGTTCCCAAGGGTAAAAAAGGTCCCTTGGAAAGGTAACTCGGTGAGGATTAATGTAAAAATCTTTTAAAAATCCTAGAAAATCACTTTCTAGGCGAAATTAATTTTTGAACTTTCGCTTGTCTCGACACTGGCAGCATGTAAAGGGTAAAGGTATGATAGACTTTGAAAAATCATTTCAGTTTCATCTAGAATCATTAAAATGCATAAAATACCTTTTCGGAAAGGGAATTTCATGAACTTTATGGAGAAAATATTCAAGGGATTCAAAAATGTTGTTTGTTGGGCCGAAACAGCCTAAATAGTAAACTACTCGCTAGATCTAGGGGTTCTAGACAGTGAAGACTCAAAAAATCATAGCTATTTCACCCGAGATGATCTAAAGGTAAATGAGATATCGTTGGAAAGGTAATTCGAAACCCTTCAAAGAAAAAATACCAATACATTCTAGATAAATCAATTTTGATTTTTAAATAATTTTTCAAAACTAGACCACTGTGCAGCCAAAACAAAACAGTGGAGGTGTTAGGTATTTTTTGTTTTTCAATGGGTTGAGCTTGGGCCATTGACATTCAAACATCTGTAACCAAGATAAGGGGTTGACACAGTCTCTGAGTAGTTTGGGATGGTGGATCAACCCATTGACCATGCCATCATGAGGGTGTTTGGCCAAGGACCAAGGATTCACATTTTTTTCAACTAAAAGATTTCATTTCATTTTTTTGAAAACTAGCGTTCTTATGCTTATTCTTCCATGAATCTAGAACTAGATGCTTGCTTTACCCCCAAGGTTGGAAAACCAACTTCATAAAAATCTTAAGCCCATGTTATTCTCCATGTATAGGAGATAGCATGTGCCTAACTTGGGGGAT
>JAQSVH010218943.1:0-14031 GCA_029448705.1 Adansonia digitata
ATTTCTTTGTAATTCTCCCAATTTTTTTTAAAAAAGTCTATTATTTAATATCTTTTCATTTTGTTTTATTTTTTTTTGTAATTTTGATGAATTATTAAAAAAAATATACTCTAAGTTTTTTTTTAACAAATTACGTTAAAAATTTTAAGTTTTAAATACATATTTTCCCTTTTTTAGTTTACAATTTTTTACTATTTATACTCTATATATCTCTCTTCTAATTTGAAGAGGTTCACTAATGAAAAATAATTTGTGGTTTTTAAATTTTTTTTAAATTTTAATATTAGGAAGCTATATGATTATTCATCCTCATACCCTTTACTCTGTATAAAATATTCATACTCAATAAATATCTTAAAAATATAAGTAAATTATACGAAAAAAACTAAAAAAATTAACTAAAAGCACCTTTGACGTATCTATATCTTTTATTATATTATTTACATTTCTAAATTTTTTAAAGCACTTATGTTTGGTATCTAATTGACCTATCTAATGGTTGAATTATTATTCAAGTTGGATAGATTCAGCCTGCTTATGCCAAGCTTTAGACATGGTTTTTTTTTTTTTAATTTAGGCAAACTTAGCCCAAATTATTATTTAATAGTAGAAATATTTTTTAATTTAAATTTAATTATAAAAGAATTTAAATTTTTTTATTAATTTATGAAAAGTAATTTGAGCTTAGGTAAGAATTATGAAAACTTTTCGGATTGCCATCCTTCCCTAGCTATGAATACATCTAGTATGTATATCCAGGACATATAGATATGATATACGGGTTATAATCTTTGCAATATATATATATAAAGGATATAATAGTATCAAATGCGTAAATGTATTAGACGCTACCCAAATCAAAGTTAACATGGACCAACAACGCTTCCTAATAAGTAAAGAATGTACAATAACCCATAACTTACTGATCATCTAAACTCTATGCGCTGATAGTAGCCATTTCTGATAAAAGCATCTCTCTACCTTTGAATCTTCTCTTTGTTCTTCTTAAATCTCTTTTCATGTTTGGCGAAGGCTTCTTGAACGCTCTTCGACTGCTTTGCTAAGTGAGATGGTTCAACGTGATAGAAAATTGGAAAGACTTTAGGTTCCTTTTCTTTCATCTGTTCCACAATCTTGGCAAGCTCATCTAAACACGAATCGGAAGAAGCATAACTTTTGGAAAAAAACGACTATGGAACCCCTGCTGTTGCTTTTAAGAGCCCCGGTGCTATTTTTTCCCCTCTTTCAAGGTTGTCAACATCCCTGAAAGGGTTGATCCCATGCTGAATTAAAGCACCATATAGATGGTCTGTGAAGGTCTTGCGAGTATCTTTACCAGCAAAAATCAAGAAAATGTCGTATTTCCATGGACAAATGGAAGAAGATGACGAAGAAAATGGTGTCGAAATCATAATAAATTGCCTGTGATGAGGAGGGAAAAAGCGGGGAGAAAGTATTCTTCTTTCAACTTGAGAGTAAATAAATATGAGCCACCTATCCTTCTTTGCTAATGCAGGCACTCAAGAAAATCAGAAAATCATGTAAACAGAAGCATGGAAGAAAAACACCCTAGCAAACATAGTCCCGCAATCAATTAGAATCAAATAAAGCAAAGAATTGGAGGTAGGAATTACCAGACTTGACTGGCTGACGCTGCTTAAAATAAAGCAGCGAACAAAGCCCCAGAACCGAAGAACAGAAAACTTCCTTGCGAATCACACAATGCTGCAATAACAGAGATATATTGGCCAACAATTTATTTATATATAGTTGTGGGCTTAACTGGGAGAGGTTGTGAGATTGAGATCTATTGCACTTTGAAGAAGTTTTGATAGCCAAATCTTGTGTGCCTAACAGAGCAGACAAAAAACATGAATGATGGAAAGGAAACATGTAATGTAATGTATGCAACGTTCCGGCATTTTATAGCAATAAAAAAGTAAGCCTAAAAGGATACGTCGAGAAGTATACTGACTCACTGATTCAGACTTAAATCCAATCTAAAATTAAATGATTTTCTAATATTTGCTTGTTATCTACTTGTTGACAAAGTTAATATGAAATCATAAACAATCATGGAATAGCCAACACCTGAGTGAAAGTGAGATAGAACTACATAACCCAGAGAAAAAAGCAATGAAAAGCATTGCATGATAAGCTTCGAACAGAATCAAGCAAGCAAATTATCACCCAGTTTACGAGCTGAATTGAAAATTACCTGGACTAGCTGCCACTTGTACAAGACCTCGAATAGCCCCAAAAGAAAAACAGTGAAGAAAAGAAGGCCTAGTGGCAGATAATAAGAAGCAAACTTCGTTGATAACTATAGAACCCTGTTTGAAGATGTGAATGCAGTAAAGATCAATCAGTTAGTGGTAAAGGAAGCCTGTAATAACATCTTGCTAGAAATAATAGAAGAGTGGGAAGAATATTCAAAAAAGCAAGAAGAAGAAAGTGAAAAGAAAAAAAAGCAAAATTAATTATGAGTCAATTGCCAGAGTCTTGGTGCCACTTCCGTGGTAGCTGGCAGAGCCCACGTACATTCAGTCTTAGAAACAACATTATCGAACAGAGGCAGATGAGATGACTACATTTTTTTTTGTTCATGTTTCTGTTTAATTGTATATTAATGCAAAATATAATTGCAATTATGAAACAAATGGGGGAAAATGAAATAACATCCAAACCCGCATGAAACATACATGAGGTGAATCAGGTCTGATGAGGTCATAAGATCCCTTAAAATACTTTGGTGACTGATTTGATCTCATCTACGATATGTAATATCTTGGTCAAAGCCAAAGAGGAATGCAATAATATCAGCATAATAACTCTGAAATAAAAAACATGGGATAGTACAGTTTGTTAGCATATATAGGCAATCCCTTGTTATATCTTTAGTTCCAACCTCTTATGTTTAAAAAAAAAAAAAATCAGACAGAGAAAACAAATCATGACAAGCATGAACCACAAGTCTAATGTTATCCCCGTTTACAAACATAAAAAGAAACCGAAAACTGGTATATATTTGAAATTACCTTCAGCCTTGAGGCTTCCGAGAGGCAAATTAATACTTCGGCAAGTGCAAGATATTGAATATATAGAAACAGCGAAAAGCAACTAAAAACAAGAAGCAAAGCAATCCTCTTCGCTAGCCATAGCCAGTTAAGCAGCAAAGAAATATTAATTATAAGTAGTCAATAGATATAGCTATGTGGTAAAATATATAGATGGACAATACTGGTGTCTTGATTGATTTTCAGTAAAACGGAAAATTGGAGTGGAAAATGAAGAGAAAGTAAAGCGAAAGTGCTGAGAGGATCAGAATCAGATATGCAGATTAAAACAAGAGAATCGACCAAATTTATGAATCCACCGTTTAACTATCGTCAAAAGTGTGGTGGAATACATTCTAAGCAAATTGCAAGCAAAGGGGAAAAATATCATGTGGCTGACGTATTTTGTTGGCAATTGCAAGCTCAATTAGTGGCTACTTCATGTTGATTTCTCTTTTGCCTAAGAACTTCCCCTTAGAACCTAAATACCGCTTTAAATATCATATATATTATTTTCTGTATTTATATTATATATTTTATTTAAATTTTAAAACATTAATTTTTATTTTATATAAATTTTAATATATTAATATATTTAAATTATTTTTATATAATATTTAAATTATTATTTTAATATTATATAAACGGCGTATAATCATATTACGTCAAGGTCCGGAGAAAAAGCCTTAGCGAGAGTATTTACAAGGAGCATGCCACGGGTGGCAGCTAAGAAGGATCCAGATTGAAAATTATTTCATCCAATAGGTTGAAACAACGTCAAATATCCATCGCATCAAAAAAGGATTTGTGACCTTTGCCAAAGCAGCTTAAAATCATGAATCTATAGGCTTATTTGACCAGACTGTTTTCTGACATTTTAAATAGCCATTACTTCAGCGTTAGCCAACGACTTCATTAAATAACATAGCTATTCTAATCACTCAAAAGTAAAGAATTTCCAAGCAGCTTCTCTTTCTCATTTGTCTAAGACCAAATTGATGGAACCTTGCAATTCAAACACAAGCAGTCAGCAGTCAGCAGTCATAATGTGATAGTCCACCATTTGTTTTCTCTTTTGTTCTTTACCATTTCCATGCGTTTCTTTCCATTGGTTGGAGGAGTTCCATGGCGGAAAGCCCAAGTTTCTTAATTAATCTGATGAACTTGCTAAACTTTCATAGATTCAGGGCTAAAAGCAGTAAGTTAAAGAATTTTACATTTTTTAATACTAATCATCGAGGCTAAAAGGAAAGTCTATGCTTTTAAAGGCCGGCAAATATTCGGCTTTCAATGGAGGAAGCCATCATTCTCTTGTTAAATTTCAATAGATTGCTGGCATCCAACATATAGTTAATCTACTTTAGTGATTTAGAATTGACAGCTTCATGTTGCAGCTAGCAAAGCAATCGAATAGATAAAAGAATTTAAGCACAGATACTTTAATGTTTGGCCCAAAAAAAAAAAAAGTACAAATGCTTTAATAATTGCATTGAAACTTTCAGCTTCCAAGATGAACCCATGGCTCCAATCCTAGTAACATATTTCATCACGTCAAACAAGTAGTAATACACATCCAACAAATATTAGACGTAGGAAATAGGGGCAATAACTCTATGAGTTGGTGGAGATAGTTTAAGCAAATTGAGAAGAACACTGGTGGTTTGCAGACGAAATAAATTTACAGTTCTACTTTATTTCAATTCCAAAGCTGACCAAATTGGCATTGAATGGTCGGATCCGGCATTTATCTGCTCGGAAATGGCCTCTCACATGGTCGGACGTCTCTCAATCTTTCAGCTCCTTATTGCAAAACGATGCGTTTTGGCTTACTGAAAATTAAGTAAATAGATAAATAACATCAATTAAAGAGACAAGCTGCAAATAATTTCTATTTTTTGTTTCATATTGCTGTTTTTTTTAATCTAAGGGGTTTTTCTCATCAGCAATGGTGGAATATCCTAAATACATAGAACTTAGGTAACTACCAAAATAAGATTCGAACGCTCTTTGACTAAAAGGCGAAAAAGAATATTTGCTGAATCAGCAGTGTAAGCTCTTGCAGGCTACCCAATATGCTAAAAAATAAATTTCTAATAGACATGGAAACCATCTCGTTAGATAAAGCTCCAAATTATCACAATCATATTCAGAAAATCTCTCAAGTGGCAGAGCCAGGACATAAATATTCAAGACATGGAGTACATAGATACATTTACAACAATAAACATGTGATGTAATACAATATGATCAACAGAGTAGAGAATTAGATGCTGCTACATGAATCATACATATGAGATGTATTGTACTTCATTTTTGACAGCTTCAGCTCCAACTTCTTCATGGTCTTTCTTCACAGCAACAAGTTTTTAGACACTTCTCACAATTCACTTTCCTTTGTTCCATCACTTAACATGATAATGAATAAAGGCTCCTTTGGCATACCAAACAAACTTTTTTCTAATTAGGGAGAAAACCGCAGCCTTGGCACCTGTGTTGTTGCTAATCATTCAAAATGTGAATAGTCACCTGCCCATTATGTTCTCTAGCCGGTTCAAGATCTTCGTAACAAATGATACCTGGCACGATAATATATTGAGGAAAACTGGAAAAGACAGTGACAGAAAACCTTGAAATCAATATACAAAAAAGGGCAAAAGAGAGACATGGCTATAAAGAGAAAAAGAATATGTTAGAAATAAGCTTTTCTTATATTCCTTAGCGCTTAGGAATTCCAATAAACAGATAACCAGTACTACATGAATGGGTCCAGCAGCGAGTTGGCATTGAGATGGTCTGACTCCAATGATAGCCCCCACTCCATGGATGCATGAAGAAGAATAGGGATCACTCTTGCTTTGGTGCTTATCTATAACATTTATCGGTATCCCAAGAGAGGGCATAGAGAGAATTCATAAGAAAGAAATAGTAGTGAAACAATGGAAACAGCCCATTTAAATAAATATACAAAATCTTTAGACGTATTTGGTAAAACATGTAAGAATGTGAAAAGGGAGAGAGATAAGAAAGAATGTATAAGAAATAAACTAACATTGTGTTTAGGCGTTTGATCAAATAGTTTGCACTCGTCTCCCCCTAAAAAGATACCAAAAGGAAGTAACAGGTGGCGCTTCTATCTATACAATAGCAGACAAGGGGCTTCAAGAGAGACTTGGCATTTGGAGGATCGCACTCTAGCAATTCCCACCGTTCATCTGCATATGCATTAACTGTTATACGAGGAGGAGGAAGGGATGGTTGGTCATCATCGCTGGTGTTCTGCAAAGTAGTGAAATTTACAATTCTAACTTCAATCCTAGAGTGAGAAATCCTTAAAATTTTGGAACAATATAATCCTGGAGGTGATAATGTATATAGGAAAAGATCAGACCAGAAAACACAAGAGCTGTAATATTATATGAAATAATACGAAAAAATATATTTATATATATGAGAGAGAGTATTTCTTAGGAAGGAGAGAATGAAGATAGAGGACTTACAACTATGCTTAAGCCTTCTATTCTACAGCTTCCATTTGTCATGCTTCCAAAAAGAACCAAAGAAACGGTCACCAAGGTCTTGATCTTGCATTTTGACTTGAACAAGTAATTAAGGGGAGTTTAGAATGGGAAATGGTTATAATTGAGAATGTGAGAAGCCACCATTTCCTTCGATTTTGCAGCAGCATTAAGATGGTATGACGTCATCTTTGGCCTGGTACAACATCTAGGGAAAAACAGAGACCAAAATAAAAAGGCTAGAAATTCATATGTAAGAAAAGGACATGATTACTATTTAAGACTAAAATGCAAGGGGAAAATGGTTAAGAATAAATCGAAATAAGCTACCTTTGTGGTGAGGCATTTTGTCAAATAACTTGTAGTCGTCTCACTTAAAAGAAGAAGCCAAGCAAACAATAGCGTTGTGCTGGTTAGGAATTCCAACGAACAGTAACTACCAGTACTTAACGTAGGGCTCCAACAATGACTTGGCATTTAGCTGGTCCCACTCAACCAAGTCCCACCATTTCTTTGTATCTATGCAAATTCTTTTAAGAGAAGGATGAGGATGTGTTTGGCCATCGACATGCAAGGGCAGATTCAGCGGTATCCTCTTTAATTTTGGGCAGTCCTTTATATAAATACTTTCAATGGAATCACAAATCAATACTTCACTGCAAATGGTCTTCAAATTTGGTAAAGACACAAGATTCAATTCCTGTAATTTGGGAAGACTAAGTTTGATGGCACTTATTCCTTCTCCTTCTTCCGATCCTGATCTTGATGCTACTATTTCTTCCATGTCCTCACAATCATCAACACGCAAAAAAGACAAATTTTGGAGGTTCTTCTGCAACTCCCAATTGGACGAGAACAATTTCTTTATATTCTTACAACCAGCTATGCAAATAACAGAAAGAGAAGAAAAAAAGTTCTTTCCCACCAGGTTAAGTTGCGAGAAAAATGCTTCTCCTTCACACACATTAACAATGCATCGGTAAAAAGTCAAATGCTCAACATCAGATAAGACCTTAAAACTACCTGTAGTACTACAGGTAATGTCACAACCATTAAATTCAATCAATTTTGGCTCCCAATCGAAATCGTAAGATTCTTCATGACCCACAAAAATGCGGTACTTACGAGGCCTTTCTACTGGAAAATCAACAACTAGTTGGATATACCTGTTCCACTCATTCAAGTCATACAACCTCCCCTCAAAGAATTCCAACTTTCTCAATCCACCTATTTCCTCCCCTCTCATGAATATGCCACGTTCAGGAAGTGCTAAATGCTGAAGCGATGTGTATTTTGTCACTAACCCTTCGGCAATCTCTGTTATATCTGCATCTTTTAAATCAAGATACTTAAGATTTACCAATCTTTCCATCCCATGAGGGAGATCCCAGATGAATGTTTCTCGAAGGTCTAACTTCTCTAAAGCTTGAAGCTTTGATAAAGATGGCACCTTTATTAAAGACTGACAGCTGTAAAGCAACAATGTAGTGAGAGTTTCTAAATTGGAGATGGATTCTGGCAAACTCCTAATAGGATTAAAAGAAAGATCAAGAATCCTGAGCCGAGGCATTTGCTCAAAGAAACACTCTGGAATACTCTCTATGTTGCAGCTGGACAACAGTAAGGTTGTGAGCTTCGGACATTTTGGTGGTGGCATTTGAGATGGAATTTGCAATTTCCGATTCCCCATTAGAGAAACCTTTTCCAAATCTTCATTCCATTTTTGCACATCCGGAATCTCACTGAATTGCATACCAGGTCGCACCAAGAACGGATGTCCCTCTTCTATGATGCGTAATGACATGTCCCTCATAAGATCATGCACTCGCACAATATCATCGGAAACATCTAACAAGCAATAGCTTTTGAGAATATTCAGTATGGTGTGCCCCTGGTCAATCTCATCTTGCCTACTATCCAATTCTTCCAGAAGCCCCTCTGCAATCCAAAGCTCTATTAACTGATCTGCATGTACTCCATAAACTTCAGGAAAAAATGCACAGTAAAGGAAGCAATGCTTCAATTGTTCGGTTGGTAAACGATCATAGCTGAACTGAAGCTGTCGAAATAGCTCTTCTTTCTTCCTACCCACACTTGGTCCAGGGCTTCTTAATTCACGAAGTGCATTCCTCCAAACAGAAATGTTAAGTTCACCATTCATACTGCTTGCTATTGTAACAATGGCCAACGGTAAACCGCCACATCTTCCGGCAACAGATTTCACAATAGGCAATAACTGTGAATCTGGATAATTCAAAACAGCTCGACCTACTTTTTTCGAGAACAAGTTCCATGCATCTGGTTTTGAAAGAGGACGGATCTGAATTGCTTCACAACCAAAAGACCGACACAAATCTAAAAATCGAGCAGTTACCAATAATTTACTCCCATTAGAAGGTTCAGGGATGCCTACATCTTCAAGAGAAAGTTTATCCTGTAGATCATCCAAGATTAACACAAACTTTCCTTGTCGAACCAACATTTGAGATAGCTTCCCTGCTCTTCTTGTTTCATCATCTTCAAAAAGATATTCATTCTTAGCCCATCCCATGTATTGTCTTTTTCTTACTTTTGGACCAATGATTGCCGCTGCAATGTTATTTTGTAACTCAGTCCTGTCCATCGTCTTTGGTACTGTCACCCATATCACTTTTTTGAATTTGAACTTTTCAGCCTCATATATAAGTTTGTCGTTGATGTGCTTCATGATCAATGTTTTACCCGATCCTGGCATTCCCCAAAGTGCAATCGTCCCAGTCTTATCGTCCATCAAGTAATCCAAAATTGTTTCCATACACACCTTTGGAGCTTCACCGAATAACTCTGTTGGTCGTAGAACTTGTCCAATATTTTGTTTGGAGTGCAGCTCTTTCAAATGAGGACGTGTTTCAGATAACTTGGTGAATATCTCTTTAACAACGTATTCAATAAAGTTCCTTTCATACCTGCAAAATAAAAAAGAAAAAACCAAACATTTAGACTTAATTCATGAAAAAAATACACCTTCAGTGAAAACAAAAAATGAAAATGATATCAAATAAATCAATTAAAGTTTATATTTTTATATTATCTTTATTAAACCTAAAGACAAAGCCCTATTTAACACATGGCATGATCTCATTGGTTAGCTAATGTTATTATTTGAGAAATTACCAAAAAAAAACAAAAACTTTAATAAGTTATTTTTGGCATTTTTAATGTAATAAGTTTACAATTTTTTAGTATTTATACTGTATATTTATCTCTCTCCTAATTTGAATAAGTTCACTAATAAGAATAATGTATGGTTTTTATCTTTTAAATTTTAATAATGTGAAAGCTATATGATTATTTATCCTCCTTCTCCATATTTTGTATAAAAATTTATACTTAATACATATGTTAATAGATATATATTAATATAAAATAATTTTTCAAATTTTTATTAATTTATGAATAGTTATTTGGACTTGGGTAAGAAATATGAAAACATTTCAAATTGCTATCGATCCCAACCTATAGACACTTCAAGTATCTATGTACAGTATATATATAGATATGGAATATGATCTTTCAAATATATATATATATATATATATATAAAGTATACTCGTATCGAGCATATCGAAGATCTTAAATAAGTATATTTTTTACGCCCACCTAAATCAAAGTCAACATGGTCCAACACTGCTTCCTAATAAGTAAAGAAAGAATGAGTTATAACTTACTGATCATCCAAAGGCCATCCACGGATGTTTGCTACTTCCGATAAAGCATCTCTCCACGTTTGAATCTTCTCTTTATTCTCCTTAAATCTCTCTTCATATTTGGCAAAGGCTTCTTGAACGAAATCTGACTGCTTTCTTAAATGAGATGGTTCAACATGATAGAAAATTGGAAAAACTTGATGTTCCCTTGCCTTCCTCTGTTCCAAAATCTTGGAAAGCTCATTTAAACACCAACTGGAAAAAGCATATCCTTTGGAAAAGACGACTATGGAACCCCATGATTCTTCTATTGCTCTTAAGAGCCCTGGTGCGATTTCTTCCCCTCTTTCGAGGTTGTTAACATCCCTAAAAGGGTTGATTCTATGCTGAGTTAAAGCACCATACAAATGGTCCGTGAAGGTCTTGCGCATATCTTCCCCACTAAAACTCAAGAAAATATCATATTTCCATGGATGAATGGAAGAAGATGATGAAGAAGATGGTGTTGACATCACAACAAGTATCCCTGCCATCAGAATTAACAAAAAAAAAAAAAAAAACACTGTGAAACAAGGAAAAGCAGCAGTAGCATAGCAACTATTTATTTATATAAATGTGGCTTTAACCAAGTGAGGTTCTAATATAATCAAAATTTGTGAGATTTATTGAACTTTGATGAAGTTTGGACTTTGTATGGATAGCCAAATATGTCACTGTAAGCATGAAAAGGAAACATATGTAATGTAAGCAATTTTCTAGAATTTTATAGAAATAAAAAGGAAGCCTACAATTGTATGTTGAAAAGGACACTTGACCCGCTGATTCAGACTTAAATCCAATCTAAAGCTAAATCAATTTTTTTATCACAATTGTTCATCTTGCTTGTTAATGTTATATAATTGCTTGACCAAAACCTCATGTTCCAAACAAGACCATAAAATCAAGTTGTTAACAAAGTTAATATGCAGTCCTAAACAACCATTGCATAGCCAGCATCTTATATCGAAAGTGAGAATGGACTCTATAACCCAGACAAAAAGCAAAGAAAACATGACATGATAAGCTTGAAACAAATCAACGAAGCAAAGTTTCACCCAGTTTATTAACTGAATTGAAAATAACCTTTTACTGGCTGTCACTTCTGCAAGATCTCGACAAGCGGTTAAAAACAGTGAAGAAAGAATGGCCTAGCTAGTAGCAGATAACAAGAAGCAAACTTCCTTGATAACTATAGAACCCAGCCGTTGGGAGAAGATTTGAATGGAGCAAAGATCAATCAGCTAGTGGTAAAAGGAGGCAAAAGGTTGTGATGATTGTGGCCTTAACCAAAGTGAGGTTCTGAAATAATCAAAATTTGTGAGACTGAGATCTATTGGACTTTGATGAAGTTCGAACTTTGGAGAAGCAAATATATCACTATAAACATGAAAAGGAAACATGTGATGTAAGCAGCTTTCCATCATTTTATAGAAATAAAAAAGAGGCCTAAAATGGTAAGTTAAAAACTACAGTGACTCAAACTTGAATCCAATCTAAAGCAAAATCAAATGATTTTGATCACATTTGCTTGTTATCTAGTTGTCAACATCTTAGTGAAAGTGCGAAAGAACTACATAACACAGACAAAAGCAAAGAAAAACATGTCATGGTAAGCTTGGAACAGAATCAAGCAAGTAGATTTTCACCCAGTTTATGAACCGAATTGAAAAATACCTTGACTGGCTGACAATTCTGCAAGATCTCGATCAGCAGTTAAGAACAATGAAGAAAGAAGGCCTAGTAGCAGAAAACAAGAACCAGTCTTCCTTGATAACTATAAAACACAGCTGTAGTAGAAGATTTAAAAGGAGCAAAGATCAATAAGCTAGAGGCAGGAGGAGGTGAAAGGCAGTGATAATTGTAGCCTTAACCAAGGAAGGTTCTGAAATAGTCAAAATCCGTGAGACTGAGATCTATTGGACTTTCATGAAGTTTGGACTTTGGATAACCAAATATGTCACCGCAAACATGAAAAGAAAATAATCATTCCATTACCATGAAAAGAAAAGCATGTCATGATAAGCTTGGAATGGAATCAAGCAAGTAGATTTTCACCCAGTTTATGAACCGAATTGGAAAATACCTTGACTGGCTCACAATTCTGCACGATCTCGATCAGCAGTTAAGAACAATGAGGAAAGAAGGCCTAGTAGCAGATAACAAGAATCAGACTTCCTTGATAACTATAAAACCCAGCTGTAGTAGAATATTTGAAAGGAGCAAAGATCAATCAGCTAGTGGTAAAAGGAGGTGAAAGGCAGGGATAATTGTGGTCTTAACCAAGGAAGGTTCTGAAATAGTCCAAATCTGTGAGACTGAGATCTATTGGACTTTGATGAAGTTTGGACTTTGGATAACCAAATATGTCACTGTAAACGTGAAAAGAAAATAATCGTTCCATAGCCAACAACATCTTAGTGAAAGTGAGAAAGAACTACATAACCCTGACAAAATCAAAGAAAAACTTTTCACGATAAGCTTAAAACAGAATCAAAGGAAGCAAATTTTCACCCAGTTTATGAACTGAACTGAAAATTACCTTGATTGGCGGTGACAGAAACTTGTGCAAGACCTCGATGAGCAGTTAAAACAGTGAAGAAAGAAGGCCTAGCTAGTAGCAGATAACAAGAAGCAAACTTCCTTGCTTACAATAGAACCCTGGTTGAAGATGTGAATGTAGCAAAAGATCAATCAGCTAGTGGTAAAAAGAGGTGCAAGGCTGTGATAACATCCTGATAAATTGTAGTCAAAAAAGCAAAAAGAGTAAAGTGAAATGAAAAACAGGCAAAATTATGAGGCAATTGTTATTGGTCTTGGACGCCACTTTCGTGGTAGGTTCCGTGGTAGGTTCCACAAGGCAGAGTTAAAGTAATTCGGTCTTTTTATTTATCTGTTTCGTTTGCTGTCTGCCATTATTGCTATTGAGTACACTATACTGAATTTTTCTGGACGATTGTCTACAGAATTGTAATTGAATCAAAATCTGGTTCATCTTTAGACCTACAATGATAATTCATTAATTGATACTTACTTTGGTAATAAAAAAACTTGCTTTGTTCTAAACCCGTGGAAATGCCATTTCCATTCATTCTCGATAATACTTAAGAAGTACTGCGGTGATCTTCTTGGTGCTAAATAGTAACAAAAAAACTAATGGGAAAAATATGGAAAAAGCAGGGCATATGTATGCCTGAATTATGCTAAAACTCCTTTAAAGTTGGATCAACATAGATTATTTAACTACACCTCAAGAGTTTCTTGTCAAAATTTGAATCCATAGGTCCATTTGTTTCATTTTCAATATTGTCACCTAGTAATAATCTAAACTTTAGTATCTTGATGAAGCCGGGGAATTTGGTTTTAATTGCTTTTTTCAATGCTGGATTTGAATCTGTTGTACACAGTGTCATCCAATTTCTTTATTTTTTAAAATGTTTGTATTTAAGACTTATATCTTATATATATTTAAACATAAACATAAAATATAATTTTTTAAATATATAAAAAAAAATTAAAATTTAAATATACTCATGACAAATAAATATTTATTTTCGATACTCACTCAAAATTCGACTGACATAAATTATAATTAAAAATATGAAAAATGAACCAAAATTATGGACCAGTTTTAATAGTCATGGTGCCACTTTCATGGTGTGTGCCACAGGGCATGATTAAAGCAAAATAGCAGTCCCCTGGTAGATTCCATGTTTCTCTCTCGTAGATTTTTTTGGT
>JAQSVH010218975.1:0-14021 GCA_029448705.1 Adansonia digitata
TAGCAGCACAACTGTTGCAAATTGAAAAATCACTTTAAAATCCTAAATGATTTTTCATGAATTTTTTGATATTTTTCCATCAAAGCATGTCGAATTATCTTTAAAACGATGTCTTATTCACCCTGGATCATTCCGGATGAGAGAGTTAAGATTTTTTAAATCTAAACTATCCAAAACCTCTAAAATCAGAACATGTATTCTAGTTGGGCCGTTCAAGCCCGCTAAATGATTTTTCCAAATTTTTAAAACATTTTTCCTAAAAGGTTCACGAAATTCCTTTTTTAGAGAGGTATTGTTTGCAATTTTTCAATACCTAATGGGTACGAGGTTATTTTTCAAATTTTGACATACGTTATCCTTCATATGCTCTGGCAGCAGCACTATCAATCCGAACTTGAAAATTGAAACCTACAGAAAGTGGCTTTTTGGGGTAGTGGGAATATTTTTAGAATGACCCTCATCGAGTTACCTTTGTAACGGTGTCTTGTCCACCTTCTAAATTCTTCGAACCAATTTAGAATAAATTCGAGAAGCAAGATAGCGCGATGTTGTCCCCTGTTTTCGGTTTTGGTCAAAATTAAGTTATTTTCTCGAATTTTGTCTTGAAACATTCGAATATCTCTATGTTAACCCAATTAGACTCAAGAATATGATTTGACCTCTAATAGGCTCGTATTAAGGCACAAACACTTTTACATCTTTACCATCCTCATTCATAATAATTTCTTTTGCCAAAAGTTATTGAAAGGCTTATACATTAAGGTTTTGCTAACTTAAGTTTTCCAACTCGACTTCTTTAAAGAGTGTCATACGTATCACTTTTAGGGATACTCCAACCCTGCTTTTTCAAGGGGATACTCCAACCTTGTTTTTCAAAATTGTCGAGATTAAAAAAAACCTTGTTTTGTCAAAATGATTTATCATCCACGGGGATACTCCAACTCCAACCTTCCGAGGGGATACTCTAACCCCACTTTTCAAAATTGTCAATTTTAAAAGAAACTTCCTTTGTCAAAATTATTTGTTATCCATGGGGATACTCCAACCTTACCTTTCCGAAGGGATACTCCAACCCTATTTTATACTACAATTAAATTTTTTTCTCATTCTTGGACTTCTTTGAATATGTCAAACAAATCTTGTTTAATCAAGGAACACAGATGCATCTAAAAAATTGTCGATTCGATTATTCCCAAATAATTGATTCCAATTGCGAGATAAATTCCAATAGTTAATTCCTTTTCCTTATAATTGCATTGAATAATCCATGTTATGTTACTTCATTTATTGTCTTACTAACATGATTCTTTATGATGATTATGTGCATTCATGTTTTCAAAACATTTCAAATAAAAGTAAAGGTAATATTCCGCATGGGTATCTCTCTAGTGCCCAAAGTGGAACATTCCATTTTCAAAGTAAAATACAAAGGTCATTTTCTTGAAAATCTCTATATTCCCCATCTCTTTGAGGTGTATATGACATTAAATCTTTTTCATCAAAACCTAGATTATTTCTACAAGATTCATGCATTAAAAGGGCTTATATCAAAATAATGACAAGTTAAGATCGAAAGAGTCAAAACCGAGATAAGACATAGCTTGTAAGGTACCAATTGTGGGTGTCGCTAAGAGGTTCATACCTCATCATCCGTAACCAACTCCTGAAACCAAACGATGAATCTTTTTATTACTAGACCATGGGATCGATGTTTTGAGTTTTGTAATGCAAAACATAGTTTCAATAGGCATCCAATCATGCCTAGCCCAAAATGATGGGTGGTGAATCCAAATGTTAGCCATTTTGTGATGGTCATCCGAGACCAATAAGATGAGTGATTTGTCTTATCATCCCCTTCACTGTATCATAAGTCAAGAATCTGTATATTCTTATTCTCATCACATCGTGAAAGAAAATCTTGGTCAAGAAGACATTTCTAAGTCAGGAAAATATTTTAAGTCTTGTGCACACATAGATCCGCGAGAATCCACCCCCCGGATACATTGTGACACATGCCGACACATGGATGCAATCCCTGATGGATAAACGATAGGATAAACCCACCATTGTCAATGCAAGAGCCATAAGACTGCCCATATACAAAAGGCATGGCCAAGCCAAGCTTGCACCCATAGCTACTACAAATTCTACCCTTGGAGCATTTGCCCAAAGTAGGGAACTTGGTGTGGAGTCATTAGGAACATCAATGCAGGCACAAGCCTTAACCTTTAAGCATAGCCATGCCCCACCCCCTATACACGTCTGGACTTTAGTTAAGGGACTTTGCCAGGGCATATACCATGCCAAGCACATAAAGCTTAATCCCTGGCCAATGGACTAGCAGCATGAACCCACCAACAAGCGTGCCAACCAATTGTGCCTATAGCGATAGGATGCCTTTGCCACAGATTACTTAAAGTACTATAGGTCTCTATCACCATAGCAAGGTAATCAACCACCGAAAATGAGTACAAGAGGCATGCATGCCATGGATTTCTACCGAAGGACTAATGTTGAGGCATGCACCACGCCAGACACATAGAGCATAGTCCTGACAGATGGACCAGTAGCACAAACCCACCAACATGCTTGCCAATTAATCATACCTATAGCGATAAAGAGGCCCTTGCCATAGATCACTTAGACTACAAAAGGTCTTTAT
The DNA here is from genome assembly GCA_029448705.1 of Adansonia digitata. Taxonomy (NCBI): domain Eukaryota; kingdom Viridiplantae; phylum Streptophyta; class Magnoliopsida; order Malvales; family Malvaceae; genus Adansonia; species Adansonia digitata. The sequence goes on from JAQSVH010218975.1 coordinate 2,663, forward strand.
CACCAAAATAAGGCAACCAATTGTAGGGCTAAAAGGCATTTATAGCTTGGATTTCAATTAAAGGACTATCGTCGGGGCTAACACCTTGTAAGGTGCACAGAGCAAAATCCTTGATAGACAAATCCATAAAATAAACCCACCATTGTCGATGCAAGGGACACGAGACTACCCTTACTTAAGAAGGATGGCTAGGCCAAGCCCGAACCAATAGCATCTGCGTATGCTACCATAAGAAACCTTTGCCTGAAGTAGGGCACTTGGTTCTAGGGTTATTGGCAATATCATTGTGAGGACATGCCTAATTTTTTGGGATAGCCATGCCTCACTAACCATGCATGCATGCCAATCGGTCAAGTACCTAGTGATCGAGGACCTTGCCAAGGATCACTTAGACCATAAAGGCTCTCCATCAATGCAATAAGGCAATCAGTCACCCAAAGCATGGCTAGATGGCAAGCATGACTTAGATTTTGATCGAGAGACTACTCCCGAGCCAAGCATCATGCCATTCATATAAAGCATAATCCTTGAAAGATAACCTCCAAGAACATGCAACGTTAATGCAAGGGCTGCCTAGCCCTTACTTAATTGACATAGCTAGGCCAGGTACATATCCATAGCTTCTATGTATGCTACCTAAGGGAGCCTTTGCCTAAAATTAGGAACTTGGTCTTAGGGTCATCGATAGCATCACTATTAGTACAAGCCTAACCTTTCGACACAACCAAGCTTAATTTACCAAACATACTTAGATTTCAGTAGAGGGACTACTGCCAAAAGGCATGCCATGCTAAGCACATGGCCATAATCCCTATTTGAGCTTTACTTTTTAGCACGACCGAGCCCGATTCCTCACACATGCATGCCACTAGTTTGAGGCCATGGCAACCAAGGCCCTTGCTATAGGACATAGGGGCTATGAAGACTTTCCAACAACATAGCGAGGCAATCAGGCATTAGATAACATGAGTAGCAAGCATGTATGGCTTAGTTTTCACTCAGGGCAATAATGGCCAAGGCTCGCACCATGCTAAGGATATTGTGCATACCATATCCCACCCTCGGGAGGGCAAGGTGGGTGAGTTACGCACCATGTTGGCATATGGTGTGTGCCTTGCCCACCCCTAAGGGTGAAGGATGGGTAAGGGGCAAAGTACCACCACCCTCTAAAGAGAATATGAGATTTTTCAGCTTTGCTATAGTAAAAATTGAAATGTTTGAAAATAAGACACTTTCTAACAATTGCCATTATATTATATACACGTAACAATGTAAAAGGCACACCCTCACCTACCTAATGAGGTATACAGAGTGCACCCTGCCTATCCTAAGAGGTGGCTTGTTTAAGCCTAACGTACCACTAGGGGGCTAGGGTTAGGGATGCCCTCTTTGGGTGCAGTGGTAAGGGCGTATAAAGCCATCAATGGAGAACCCAACCCACTAATGCAATGCTTAGGGAGCAAGAGAAAGGGATGCAAGTGGCCATTGTTGGAACATGCAATCGACAGAAGTAACATTTATGAATGCCTTTTTTTTAGGGAGGGAATAGACGAATAAGACCATCGCTAGAGTACCCAATTGATTTATGCAATACTTAACAATGCCTTTTTTTGGTGTTAGAGGAAGTGGCATATGGGGGAAAGACTCATTACACATGCATGGGCTTTAGCAAGTGCTATCGGTGCTGGATTAAGGGTCATCGACACTATCATTAGAGCATTGTCAGAGAACTCAATCAGTAATAGGGGGAGTGTGGGGAAAGGTAGCGCTAATGCCTAACTGTGGGTGCTGGGCAATGACCTTGTAGGTGCACACTAGTGTCCCCACCCCTTAAAGAGTTTAGAGATATTTTAGCTCTGACAGTGACAGATATACCCATGTTTGAAATAAGGACACTTTTTTACACCTATCCGAGGGTTCCCAAGGCACACACCATGTCAGGAATGCTAAGTGTGCCATACATACCTTTATTGCGACAGGGGGTACCTCAACCACCCTTAAGATGGCTAGGGTGCACCTTACCCACCCTAGGGTGGTCAATATGCACCTCACCCCTATTTGACGAGGCTAAGGGTGCACACCTAATCAACTTTAAGGTGCAGCTTGGGTATACCCTATAGACTGTGGGTTAGTGGCCGGGGCATGCACCATGCAATGCAACGTATTTACACCAACTAAGGCCATCTACGGCCACTAGCATCTAGGCCTTCTTTGATAAGCCCGAGTAGCTGTCAAGGCACCAATATAGATTGAGGCTATTTGGTGCCACCCTTACCATGGCCATTACTCATACAACCCATTCAGGCATCGAGGCTACTCGACTCATCCACACCAACCAAGGAAAGGCCATTGTCGAAACACTTAATCGACAAATATACTTATATTCGGGTGTAGATAAGGGAAAAACATATGGAGCCATTGTTAGAGCACCTAATTGAATCAATACAATGCTTAAAGATGCCCCCTTTTGGTGCTAAAAAATAAAGATGTATGGGCCTAATACCATAGTGGGCAACCAATGTAACTCTTAGAGACACCTTGCATTGGGTGCTGGAGGAAAGAGATATATGGAGGAAGGATTTGTTGTATGTACATGGGGCTTTGAACATTTTTTTCAGTGCCAAATTTAAGGTTTTTGACACCATTATCGAAGCACTGTTTGAGAACCAGATTAGCAGAGAGGGGAAACCCTAGCGAGAGTGGAGAGAAGTTATGATAAAGCCCTACTGTGGGTGTTGAATAGAGACCTTGTAGGTGCACCCTAATACCCTCACTCTTGATGCTCAGATATAACCCATAAAGAGTTTAAAAGATTTTCTAGCTCTACCAACAGTAGACTTACACATGTTTGAAATAGGGACACTTGTTTTTGATCCATTCAAGGGGAACTAGGGTGCACACCATGTCCAGCATGTGGTTTATGCCCTATCCACCCTTCGGGTAGAAAAGGCACACTTTGCACACCCTTTAAGTAGCCTATGTATGCCATGGGCCCACCTTATGGGGCCATGGGTGTGCACTTTACCCACTTCAGGGTGTAGCATGAATGCATCCTATGCATTCCCTCAGGGTTGACAGATTAGGCATGTACCATACCATTTTTGTGTCCACACTAACTAAGGTCATTAATGCCCCCCATCTATGCCTTTTTTGTAGGCTTATGTAGTTATCGAGGCATTTGCATGGATTAAGGCCATCTGGTGCTGCCCTTACCGTGGCCATCACATATATGCCTGATTCAGGCACTAAAGCTATTTGACTTATCCACACTATCCGAAGGTGTATGGGGCCATCCAAACACTTAATTGACTAATGTAACATTTAGGGATACCCTTCTTTAGGTGTCATAAAGAGAAAGACATATGATGCCATCATCGAAGCACCCAACTAATTGATATAATGATTAAGGATGCCTCTTTTGGGTGTTATGGGGAGATAGACATATGGTGTTAACATTGTAACACCTAATCAGTTGATGCAATGCTTAGGGATATCACCTTGGGTGCCCGAAAAAAGGGATTTATAGAGGAAAAGATTTGTTGCACATGTGTGGGCCTCTATATATGCTGCAAGTGCCAGATTTAAAGTCATCAGTAGCATCATTGAAGCGTTATCAAAGAACCCAAATGATGATGAGGGAGCCTTGATGAGTGTGGGAAAATGTGGCGTTGATGCCTACCATGGGTGCTCGATGGAGACCTTATGAGTTTGCCCTAGCATTCTCAACCTCTGATGCTTAGATATCACCTCCTAAAGAGTTTAAGAGATATTCTAGCACTATCAGTAGTAGACAATCCATGTTTAAAATAAGGACACTTCTCTTCAATTGCTCAAAGAGTGGCCAGGGCATGCATAATGCCAGGCATATTAGGTATTCTATGCCAACCTTTAGGGTAGTTATGGTGCACTCCAACCACCTTCATGGTGGTTGGGATGCACCTTGCCCACCCCATAGTTGGTTAGGGTGCACACTACCCACCCCTCAAGCGATTGGGGCATGCCTTGCCCACTTTACTAAGGAGGCTTTAATGTGCCTTGCCTACCCCTAGGGGCTGTGGGTCGAGGTGCACAACATTTTATCTGTCATATTTGTACCAACTAAGGAGATCTGATGCCACCCCTAGTGAGGCCATCTTTAAAATGCCTCGAGTAACTATTAAAGTTTTACATATCGAGGCCATCTAGAACCATTATCATCATGGCCATCACCCATGTGCGTATAATGAGTCCTTCCCCTATATTTCCTTCCTCCTGATAATGGCCTTATTTGTCCTTTCCTCTACATCCAAAAACGGTATCCCTAAGCATTGCTTCTATAAGTTGGGTGTTCCAGTAATAGCCCCTTATGTCTCTCCCCTACACTCCCTAAGCATTTTTCTCCCTATGTGTCCCTTTCATGGTACCCAACGGTGGGCATCGCTAAACATTACATCGGTCAGTTGGGTGGTCTGACAATAGCCCTATTCATCTTTTTGCTTTGTGCCCGAAGAGAGGCATCTATAAGTGTTGTTTCTATCAGTTGGGTGTTCTAGCAATGGCCCTTTGCATTCCTTCCCCATGTTCTCTAAGTATCCTTCCCCTGACAGCTAAAAGGGGCATTGCTAAGTGTTGCATCACTCCATTGGGTGGTCCAACAATGGCCCTATTTGTCCTTCCCTCCATACCCAAAATGGGCATCTCTATGTGTTACATCTATCGGTTGTGTGTTTAGGCAATGGCCTGTTGCTTCCCCCTATATATCTTTCACCCTAGCTCCCAATAAGGGCATCGCTAGGTGTTGCATCGGCTGGTTCTGTGGTCCAGAAATGGCCTCATTTGTCCCTCTATCAGCACCTAAAAGAGGGCATCCCTAAGTATTACTTCTGTTGGTTGGGTGTTTTGTTTTGGTAATGGCGCTATGTGTCTTTCCCTTACGCTCTTTATGCATCTTTTCCCCCATATGTCTTTCCCTTTTAGCACATAAAAAGGGGCATCACTAAGCATTACAATGGTTAGTTGGGTGGTCCAACAATAGCCCCATGTCCTTCCCCCTACACCTTAAGGATGTATTCCTAAGTGTTGCTTCTATCCATTAGGTGTTTTGACAATGGCCACTTACATTCCTTTCTCATGCTCCTTAAGTGTTCCACTAATGGGTTATATGCTTCAATGACAGCCTCATACACCTTGTCTCTCAAACCCATTGAGGGCATCCCTAAGTGTTGCATCAGTTGGTTGGGTTTTAAGATGCATGCCCTGGTAGGTAGCCCCCTTGTGATACATTAGGCTGAAATAGGCCACCTACTGGGGCGGGTCAAACACCCTTATATGCTTTAAGGGATGGGTAGGGCATGCCTCGTGCCTTGAAGGGTGCATGCTTTGCGCCCTGACCACCCCTGGCGTGTGTGAAGTATGCCCTTCGCAGTGTTATGTTTTTATAATATGATAGCCTTTGTTAGAAAGTGTCCCATTTTTAGACATTTCAATCTCTACTGGTAGCCAAGCTGAAAAATCTTTTAATTAAGGGGCAATGGTCTTTGGCCCCTTAGTCAGCCTCTACCCTTAGGGGCAAGCTAAGCACACACCACGTGCTTGGCATGGTGCATGCCCCTATTATCTTACCTTTAGAGGTGAGGTAGGGCACACACAATGTCCTTGGCATGGTGGGAGCCTTAGCTTTTATTGCCTCGAGTGAAAGCTAGGCTGTGCATGCCTCTCGATCTTGTCATTTGGTGATTGGTTGCCTTGCCACATCATTAGGGACTCTTTATAGCCTTAGTGACCTCGATCAACATGGCCTTCAATCAATGGGATGTGTGTGTGAGGAATTAGGCATGGCAATGCCAAAAGTAAAGCTCGTGCTAAGGATTATGCCCATGTGCCTTGCATGGTGTGCCTTCTGGTAGTAGTCCCTCAATTGAAATCTAAGCATGTGTGGCAAATTAGGCACGGTTATGCTAAGAGGTTAGGCCTGTGCTCATAGTAATGTTGTCAAAGACCCCAGGACCGTATTCTTAACTTTGGGCAAAGGATCCTTGAGGTGGCATATGCAGAAGCCATGGGTGCATACCTGGCCTAGCCATGCCCCTTGAGCAAGGGTAGTCTTATGGCCCTTGTATTGCCAGTAATGAGTTCTCTTTGTTGGTTGTCTATCGAGGATTATACTCTATGTACCTAGCATGGAATGTACCCTGATAGTGGTCTTTCGATTAAAATCCAGGCATGCATGCCTTCCAATAGCTACTTTCTTAGTTGGTGAAGTGATTTGTCTAGCTAATTTCATTAATGAATAAGACCCTAGCCTGTTAAGTTGCCACCTAGAGGTGATCCTCCATGCTAGCTTTTTAGAGGGACTTTGACCACTTGGCCATAAAAGTTTAAGGCGATAACATGTCTTGATGCCCTTAGATGTTCTGGGCCTCACGTGTGCTACACTGATGTATTCAATGAGTCTATAACCATGGCCAACAGGCCCGAGTAATCTTGGAAATTTCATGATGATAAGGATAGATCATTGCAATTATTGGTTTTTAATGAAGAATTCCTATTATCTACGAGTCATAAGCTCATGTTGACTATATCCTTACCTTTTGCACACACTGCTTGTCACTTCTATCATTTGAATGGTCCAGTAAAGTGTTAGGATTGTGACAAAGTAGGTGGTTTATTGCCTGAGATGTCATGAAAAGTCCACTAAACCTTATCATTTAGTGGAAGGACAAGTCATAACAAGGTTTCCATAGGTGAACAGGCAGAAGGATCATTGTCAAAACTTGCCTCACAGAATGACCCACAAACATGTTACATAACAATATCGCAGGGAGTAAAGGTGTGTTTGTGCCCCAAGCCACCTCGATAGCCATACATGCATGACCCAACCTTGCTATACCTTTATGATGGGTGGTATGCTTGGTTGTGTTGCCAATGATCGAATAATGAACTCCAAAATGAATCATGCTAGGGAATCAAAAAATATGATGAAGAGCATAGCCTGTTTGTGGTGTTTGGGAGAATAGCAGTGTGACTCTTTCATTGCTAACAAGTACAAAATGACTCTTGATAAAGGATATATCGACTATTGTATCAATGAAGAACGTAGTAAATGTAATACTGGATGGGAATTATAGAATCCTATAAACCATCAAGTCTTTGAATGCAAATTGTGCTTAAGGCTATTGGGCCGAAGTCATGTTTGCTGGGGTGTCATGCACCATTGCCCTCTCCAAACCCTTAGCCCCCTAGGCTTTGGATGAGGTGAGGGAAACACATAGCCTCTTGTGTGCTTTTCAGTCTTGGTTGGCCTAAAATCGAGTCCTTAATAATGATAGTGCCATGACGATCGGTGGTGAACCTTCGAGTGTGCCTCGTCCTTTGGTTGTAGGCACTTTTGTTCCTTTAAACCCATCAAAACCCTTCTAGCATTGCACAAGAGATGCATGCATCATGACCCTAGGTTAGGTTGGATTACCCACTAAGTTTAAGCATATCAATAAGTGGAGGAAAAACAACTTACCAAGATTCCCCTAATTACCATAAGTAAACCAAGAACAACCTAGTTTGAGAATCAATTGCCTCCAACATGCAAATAGTTTGGAGAAACATCATTAGTGGTGGATCGGGCCTAAGTTCCCTAGAAAAAGGCCTCGAAGAGGGTGAAAGCCCCATCATGCCTGGACCTTATTACACCATGAGGTACTAACTATGAGTTGAGGTGTTTGAGATTGCAGTCCCTATCGGGCAGTAAATTTCCACCAAGGCTAAATACAGGCAAGAGATTGTCAACGAACAAGTACCATAAGGAAAAAACGAAAAAGACTTTGAACAAAGAGTCAAAGAGTTCTTAAAATTATTGAGAAAAAAGCAAATAGAGGCTAGCAATATGCCTTGGTTGGATGCAAAATGACAAGAGCCAATATGGATCAATATAGGTCGAGGTAATGGCCCAAGCTTGAGCCTTTGATATGCCTGTAGGGATGTCATCACTTCGATCATGGAATCCAACATGCACCATCTTAACATGCCTTGATAGTCAACATGTTTTGGGCATTAGCCTATGGGCTTCTCATTCGACCTGTTTTGAAACATGAACCAAAACGTTTGACTTGCATATGAGTCAACAGGTTAAAAATGCACACGATGCAAGGAAGCTAATTGGTGGGATCAATTTTTGGGAGCACTGTCGACTGACCTTGATCTTCTGAGAAGGGTTCAAGTGGGAGCAGGCCTATTGGGACTCGAAAGATAATGAACTATGCCTGAGTGGGGCAAAGCCAAAGGAAACTCTAGTGAAGGCCCTAATGATATTGACGTGCAAATCATTCTTGGGTATAAGGGTGAAAGACTAATCGAACCATCTAGTAGCTGGTTCGTTTTGAAGTTTCCCTCAGGATAAGTGGAACCCTTAGCGAGTTCTATCAAGTAATGGCAATGATTAGAGGCATCGAGGTGCAACGCCCTTGACTATTCTCAAACTTTAAATAGGTAGGATAACGCAACTATTTCTTTGAGCTGTGCCATAGAATTGAGAGCTCTAAGTATGCCATTTTTGGTAAGCAAACTGGGGAGGCCAGATAAATCAAAAGCTAGGTTACAGTGCCTAACTGCACACTAACCTAGAACCCACAAAGGGTGTTGGTTGATTAAGATAACAGGACAATGGTCATGGAAATCAAAATCTGCTAAGAAGTGTGCAACAACTCACCTACCAAAGCAACTAGCCTTGAAAATGGATGTGCTTTAGTGGATGACCTATACATGATATCGGGGTAGGGACTAGGCCTCGATGAGTAATAAGGCATGACGATTATCACAAAACCTGAGGCTCGAGCCTAAATGAAGTGACTATCAATCTAGATCTTGGGGGTAGTAGCAAATATTCAAATGAAAACTTTGAAGGTCAAAGAGGGGAAAAGTTCCATGTGAATGGCACTTGCGCATGGGTTAATCGATCCTAAAGATGAAGAAAGCTTATTTGACTGCGTGTCCAGTGCGAGTTTTGAAAAAAAATCGGGTTTAAATTCTTGATTTGGGATGCGATGGCAGACAACAACATTAAAGAGTCTAGAGACATTGGTAGGGGCATTAGGAAAAGTTATCTTTTCTACCTAATAGCTTGTGTACCCTGGAAATGGTTTGACTAGAGGTAGGGCCTAGCGGATAGAAAAGCACCATAGGTCACATAGTGTCTGGTGTACCCCTAGCTGCCCTTGAAAATTTAAAGGATTAAGTGCCGTTCACACCCCATCGTACTTATAACCATATTAGATCTCGAAGGTAAACAACTTCTAGTTGATAAAACAATGTAGGTAAGAGAAATCGGCAAATTAATTTATATCCTTGAAAAAAGCATTGGCTTTGAGGGATGGGCACAATGGTCCTAGCCTTGAACTTATCAACCACTGACGCACTACTTGATCTATTCTTATGATGAAAACGGGTCACTGCATGCTAGCCAAGGGATGGACTGGGAATGACTTCCTTATAGTCCACTCAAAACTATTACAGATAAGGAGAATCTGACTATTTAATTGAAACAAAGCATTGTGATGGTCCCTGTGGATGCTCACGTAATGTGATTTTTACCTAGTGCTTTGAATGTCAAAGTGAAAAAATTCAACCAAGCATCGGTAAACGATAAGAGTAATTATGACTCTTTTAAGGTAGCTAAATGCCTTATCATCTAATTAGTAATGCACATGAATGGATTAACAAGATTCCCACTGTCCCTCTCTACATCTAGTGAAACCATAGCCAAGGGAATGAGCTTAGCAAAATCGGCAATGAAAGAAAACCCTATTGAGCTCGACTCTAGTTTGACTTTGTGAAATGACTTGATAGGTGTAGGATAAGTGGAATCCCTAAGGCGAAATTGACATATCACTACTTTTAATGTTATTTTACTTATTTTATGAATCAAAGGTAGGGCGAAACCCTAACTTTTGCACCCAAGGTTGCCTCAGTCGATCGATTTGGGTAGAAGACATTGTCCATTGAGGAGTTTGGTTGGGGCAAAACATTTTTTAAAGGATAACGTAGGTGTCCTAAGATAAGCTTAATGAAAACAAAAAATCTCATGTGGAACAAAAAGGTAAAAACTTGTTTGATTTTGATTTCTAATATGAATACAAACCATGAAAGCATGACCTATTGATCCTTTAGACCTTTGGGATTTAAAGCTAGAGGTGCTAGAAAAGTTATAACCGGGATAATTGGCTTGTGGCAGACAAACGTTCATAATGACATTGTTTTTTGATCCTTCAATTTTGGCTTTCCCTATTATTATGATGCAATATTCACCAAGTGTTGGATTGTTCACCACTAATAGGGAACGTGAGCTAGGTTTGGACCATCATGAGATAGGTTAAATTTACCCTACTAATGGCCACATTGTGATAGTAATTCAACCTCATTCAAAAAACTATTGATTCGCATAATTGTCATCGTGCTTGGTGGAAAAGCTATGGTGTGATGCTACTATGTGCTGGATTATGAGAGCCCCGTCATGCTTGGACCTCGTCGTGCCATTAGGCACTGTCTACAAGTCATGTTGTTTGGGAATACAACCTTAATAGGGTAGTAAATTTTGTCGAAGGCTAAATACGGGTGGGAGACCGCTAGTGAACAAGTACTATAAGGGAAAGATGAAAAGGACTTTGAAAAGAGAGTCAAATAGTGCATGAAATTATCGACAGGGAAATGGATGGGGGCTAGTGATATGCCTTAGTCGGATGTAGATACACCCATGGGGATGTCATCGTCGTGATCATGAAACCCAGCATGCCACATCTCGACAGAAGCGTGCTCCTAGCATCAGCCTATTGGCTCTCCATCCGGCTCATCTTGAAACACAAACTAAAATGTCTGACATGTGTGTAAGTCAATAGGGTAGAAAACCTATAAGGCACAAGGAAGTTGATTGGCGGGATCTCTTATGGGGGCACCACTGACCGACCTTAATCTTTTAAGAAGGGTTTAAGTGAGAGCATGCCTGTCGGGACCCGAAAGATGGTGAGCTATGCTTGAGTGGGGCAAAGCCAGAGGAAACTTTGGTAAAGGCTAGGAGCAACACTGATGAACAAATCATTCATCTGATTGGGTATAGGGGTGAAAGACTAATCGAACCATCCAGTAGCTATTTCCCTTCAAAGTTTCCCTTAAGATAGCTGAAGCCTCTAACAAGTTCTATCGGGTGAAGCAATGTTTAGAGGCATCAAGCGTGTAGCGCCTTTAACCAATTCTCAAACTTTAAATAGGTAGGATGACGCAGTTGCTTCATTGAGCCATGCCAAGGAATCAAGACCTCCAAGTAGGCCTTTTTTGTTCAACAGAACTGGCGATGCGAGATGAACTGAAAGCTGGTGTGGACACCTTATTTTCTTCG
>JAQSVH010218986.1:0-14020 GCA_029448705.1 Adansonia digitata
TTTTAAAAATAAAAGTGGATAGTTTTTTAATATTTTTTATTAATTACTTTAAAAATTATTTTTTAAACAATTATTAATAGACAATATACCTCAGAGTTTATATTTATTGATGCAAATTTTATTTAATATTTTGATAATTTTATTAATAAGTTGGTATTGATTAATTCTTAACACTAACTCTGTTATTTCTCTTATAATATTATGGATATAAATATAATTGTTTTTTTTTTGGCAAATGTAGTAGCAATTCACGCATTGATTATGTCTAATATTAATGTATATTTTAGTAGAGTGTGGACCATGATCAACTGCATCCTTTCTATATAATAAATAAGTGCTTTCAGTGAGGATATTCCAAACATAAGCACTTTTAGTTATCAAAATTTGTAGGAGACAAATGGGGTGCAAGAAGTTTGGTTTTCTTTTCACTGCAACGGCAGCAGTGCTATTTGTAGTTGCACTGGCCACGGTCACCCCAATTGCATTGGCTGCTCGTAACGAGGTTGTGCCCTTCCCTGTCAGCACCGACGCCGTGGCTAACATTAAGAACCCTTTCGCCAACATTTTCTTGGTCGGCGAACCCGCTGCAAACTGCCTCTCCGCTGGTGGGTTCTGCATGTTTAGACCCATGGATTGTTGTGGAAATTGTGGATGCCTTTATCCTATAGGGATCTGCTTCGGGACGGGCTGCTAAACCACATGATTAATTTCCAAAGATGGAAACTATCTACTATTTTAAGCTGAATAATCTTTGTTCTGCTTTGATTGTATCCCTGTTTGACTTTGCTGTCGCAAAAATTGAAATGAAAGAGGTTGTGAGCATGAGGATAATAACACCTTTATCTAATAAGGTTTAAATAATAATTGCTAAAACCAACATCAAGTAGAAGAAATTAGACGTGTCAACATCAAACTTAGCCACTGAGATTGGAAAAAAGAGTCAACGTCGTTTTATTTGTCAACATTAAATATGAAAAATGTATTCGTATATTTTAAGCATATAATTTAACCTAATTTTATTTGTCACAACTTGATAATATCTTTGGCAAAGCAAAAAAAGTTCTTCAAATGTTTAAATTTGTAGTGACGTAGTTAACCTCAAGCCCAATTCACAATGATTAACTTCAAAATATTAAAGGGTAACTACCATGAAAGTTCCTTCAACTTTGGTTAAATATCATTTCAACCCTAACTTTTTGATCTCTCATTGCCCAAATTTCTACATTTTTCTACTTTCTTACACTTTCATAAATGGAATCGTCAAAGCTAATATCAAATGTTAGTTAGCCTCAAACCCAACTGAAATTTGTGATTTAGAAGACCACTAAATTTTAAATTTTAGTGGCCACTAATATATTTTTTAGCGGTGTTTTATTGAAAAACATCGCCAAGTTGTTTGCAACATAGAAGCTCATGGCAATTTTTATTGAAACGCCATTAAAAATCAAAATTGCTATTGTGAAACGTCCTTAACTTTGATTGAAAAGCATTTGATCCCTAACATTCAAAACCTAACTTGTTGATCTCCCATTACTCAAACTTGTAATATTTTGATACGTTTGTGTATTTCATCGCCGGAATCATCAAATCTAACTGCAAATGTTAGTTGGCACCACGAATTGGATGACTTTTTTTTTTTTAACTAAGCCAAATATTTTATTAAAAAAAATTCGGGACAGCAAGAGAGTAAACAATAGAGCTAACACAGAAAATAGCTCCACACTTTTGCTGCTAATGATTCAAAAAACACGACTACAACCTTTCTACAATCAAAACAAAGCACCTTGATAATAAAAATGTAAATTTCTATCCCAATTCCACTTATATGGATCAAACGAATAGGATGACTACATATATCTATATATATATATATTTTATTTCAGATTATAAAATATATTAAATTTTAGAAAATAGAAAAAATAAACCCATATATTTTTCCCTGTCTCTACCAAAACATCCATTATAATATTTTGTACTCCTTGGCAACCATTTAAATTGCGATCACAGGTATATTTTTCATTGCGTCAAATTTATTACAATTTTGATAGCATTATGAAACAAAGTTATTTATTTACATTTGTGGATTAAAGTTAGCTAAATCCTTGAGTTTTAATATGGAATTATTTGTTTCTAGCTTTTTCTTAGTTTAGTTTAGTTTAATTATTTCCTTTATGAGTAAGTTTAGGTAGCAATTTTGTATGTTCTGTTTCATATGTGCACAATGAAAAAGACCTCAGAGGTGCAAAAAGATGAAGCATAGAGGAACAAAAACAGCTAAGCCAGTACTATACAACCTTCAAAAACTGGAGTTCCAGTGCTAGACCAACGGGAGCATTAGCCCAAGAAATTGCAAGGCTGGCGCTAGGACACCAGATCCAACTTGAGAAATATTCAGCAACTAGCAAGGTTAGTGCTAGAAAGTTGAGGTTGTGATACCAACCTACCGTACTAGAAGAAACTCCCCTTAGGCATTTGGAACTATATAAATAAGATCTTCAAAGGCTTAAAAAAAACTTTTTGGGACTTTGAAAACTTAGATTATTTAAGATAAGAATACTCACCAAAGCATTCAAGAAGGTTGTTGAGTGCCTTGAATTTTGTGATCCACTTTGAATTATGATCCAACCCGAAATGAGAAAAAAATGGATGTCTATGGTAAAAGCGAAAGACTTGGATTGATAGGCCCGAGCTGGAAGCCCCACCACTGACCTCATTGGGGGGTGCAGGGGGTGAAGCCCCTCGTAGTACAGTTTGACCTATTTTCTTGGTAATTGAAGCAACCAGAACTAATTTGGTGATTATACGTATGCGATTTTAAGGTTTTTTCTTATAACATTATATCAGTTTTTCAAAAGAAATAAGAAATCTCTTTCCCTACCCGTGGACATATGTCACATTTACAGAACCACATAAATGTTGTGTATCTTGATTTTTCTTGCTGTAATCTCCTAATTTTATTACATTTTGCACAACAAGTGGTATCAGATATGGTTACCTTGGGTTTCTGTTCAAACCTAGGTATCTTGGGCAATTCCATTTTGTTATTCAAGATGTTGTCTTCCAAATTCGAAATTGAGAAATTCAATGACTCGAATGATTTCACTTTATAGAAGGTAAAAATAAAGGCTATTCTTATTCGGCAAGAATGTGCGATGGCATTGGAAGAAAAAGAAAAATTATCTATGAATTTGAAGACAGATGAGAAGAATGAGATTATGGTAAAGGCAAACAACACAATTCTATTGAGTCAACTAATAAAGTCTTGAGAGACGTAGCTACAGAAACAATTGCTGCAAGGTTATGGAATAAGCTGGAAAAAAAATATCAAAGAAATCCCTAACTAACAAATTATATCAGAAGCAACATTTATATACCTTTCGGATGATAGAAAATATGCAAGTAAAAGATCATCTTAACAATTTTAACCAAATTATTTTAGACCTACAAGATGTTGAGGTTAAAATAGATGATAAGGATCAAGCTATCATTCTTTTATGTTCCTTGTCGAGTTCATATAAGAATTTTGTTGATACTATGCTATATGGTAGAGAAATTATTTCTGTTAGAAATGCAAAGGATGCTATGCAGTCTAAAGAATTCAAGAGAAAAGTCTCTGGTTCTAATGAAGACGGTGCAATAGCAAGTCTGATTATTAGCAGAGGTAGGAACAAGGAAAGGGATGATAGTAGTAGAGGTAGTCACGTTTAAATCAAGGCCGGCAAACTTCGATGTTATCACTACAAACAAAAAGACACCTAAAGAAGAATTGTTTACAGTGAATGAAGGAAAACAAGAAGAAGGAATCAACTAGCCATGTTAGAGCTGCTGCAGTGCAAGATAACCTAGTTGGGATTAAGGATAGTTCTAATGAAAGAGAAGGCAGTGATGTTTTGAATTTAGTACTTCAAGTTCTGCAAATACCTGGGTCTTGGACACTGGTGCATCTTATCATATGACTTTCTCAAAAAAACTATTTATTTCTTTTAAAAGGCAAAATGACAGTGTTAAGTTAGGCGATGATTAGGAGCTTGGTGTTAAAGGCAATGGTTCTGTGCAGATTAAGATGCATGAAGGCATAGTCAGAACATTTGATGCTTGTATGTTCTTGATCTTCGCAAGAATTTGATCTCTATAGGAACCATAGCTAAACAATGGTATAATTTTTCTGGTAAAGATAAGCAAATAAAAGTCTCAAAGGGCACTTTGATTGTGATAAAGGGTAAATTGTAGCATCGAATTTGCATTTTATAGGCAATTTGGTGATGTGAACAATGGCAATTTCTTACTCCTTAGAGCAATATGATGATTGCATAGAGCTATGGCATTGCAGATTGGGTCATATTAGTGAAAAGGTAGCTTGTAGTATTAAGCAAACAAAGATTGTTAAGTAGAGCTAAAACAGGAAAACTGAAATTTTGTGAGTCTTATGTTATGGGCAAGCAGCATAAGGTGAAATTCAATTCTGGCAAGCATACTTTTATTAGTATCCTTGAGCATATTCATTCAGATTTATGGGGTTCCTCTCTAGTTGAATCTCATAGTAAATACAAATACTTTGTTACTGTTATTAATGATTACTTTAAAAAAGTTTGGGCATATTCTCTAATGTCAAAGGATGAGGTGTTTGGCAATTTAAAGAGTGGAAAACTATGGTTGAAAAATGGACTGGAAAACAAGTTAAGGCATTCAAAATAAACAATGGTTTAGAATTCTGTAATGCACCATTTAATGAGTTTTACAAGAAAGAAGGTATAGTAAAGCACCACACCATTAAACGCACACTTGCAGAATGCATGAACTAAACACTATTGCAGCATGCTCAATGCATGCGATTGAATGCTAGTCTCTCAAAGTAATTCTGGCCTGAAGCAGCTAATACTGCTTGTTATCTGGTGAATAAATCTTCATCAACAGCAATTAATTTAAAGACTCCTCGAGAGTATGGTCCGGTAAACCCTTTGATTATTCTGGCCTATGGATATTTAGTTGTCCTACTTATGCTCATATTAGTAATGGCAAACTAGAGCCTAAGGCAATGAAATACATACTTATAGGGTACGCAACTAGAGTTAAAGGGTATAAATGTGGTGTACTGAGAAAAATAAAACTCTAAAATTTATTATTAGTGGAGATGTTACTTTTGATGAATCTGCTATGTTTAGCTGGAGAAAGGAGCTTGATAATCTTAATCTTGTAGGTAATAAAGATCATGGTGCTAACTAGAAGGTGAAGTTTGAGATTAAAGTTCCAAAAAGGATGACAGCAAACCCTAAAGAACAACCCAAAAAAGAAGAAGAATCATAAAGTGTAACAGCAAGGAGACCAAGAAGGCCAATCAAGAAGCCTCTAAGGTTTGTAGACTTTGCTGAGGTTATTGATACTAATCCTATTGCTTATGTCTTGGCAGTTGTAGAAAACCTTGTTTCTGATGACCAAGGTTATATAAAAAGGTAGTTTAGAGTAAATAAGCATCAGAATTGTTTATTGGCATGAACAAAGAGATGCAATCTTTTGCAAAGAATAATACAAAGGACCTAGTACCATTACCAAGGGGTGTGAAGCCAGTAGGATGCAAATGGGTATTTAAGAATCAATAAAATATCCCTAAAGTTGAACCAACCAGGTTCAAAGAAAAGCTTATGGCAAAGGGTTTTTCATAGAAAAAAATTGATTATCATGAAGTATTGTCACTAGTTGTGAAACATAAGACAATTCGAGTTCTTCTAGCCATGGTAAGTGCATTGGATCAAGTGTTGAAACAATTTGATGTGAAAACTGCATTCTTGTACAAGAATCTAGAGGAGTAGATTTATATTTCGGAGCCAAAAAGGTTTCTTGATTCTTGAAAGAAAAACCATGTGTGTTTGCTGAAGAAATCCTTGTATGCATTAAAATAGTCTCCAAGGTAGTGGTATAAAAAGTTTGATGCATTTATGGTTTCTTATGATTTTATGCGCAACCAATTTGATAATTATGTTTACCCTAGAAAACTACAAATGGTTCCTTCATATATTTGTTGCTATACATGGATAACATGCTGATTGCAACTAAGAAGAAGGCTAAGATTGACTATTTAAAGATTGTGTTAAGTAGTGAGTTTGAAATAAAGGATTTAGGTGCATCAAGAATATTTTGGGCATAGAGATTTAGAGAAGAGTAAGACTGTTACATGTATCTCAATAAAAGTACATTGAAAAGTTATTGAAGCCTTTTCAAATGTATCATTCTAAGCTGGTTAGTATTCCTTTAACAGCACATTTTAAACTTGATGCTAGTGCACTACCTAGTAAAGATGAAGAAAGAGATTGCATGAATAGAGTTTTTTACTCGAGCGCAGTTGGGAGCTTGATGTATGCCATGGTTTGTACTAGGCCAAATTTAGTTCATGCAGTTAGTGTGGTGAGCAAATTTATGAGTAATTTTAGGAAAGCTCACTAAGAGGCAGTTAAATGGATTATGCAATACTTGAAGGATACGACTGATATTTGCATGGTTTATGGTACTAATGGTTCTACTAGTGGACTTGTTGACTATACAAATTCTGACTATGGTGGAGATCTTATGAAAAGGAAATCATTGACTTGTTATATATTAACTTTGTGTGGATGTGCCATAAGTTGGAAAACAACATGTCAGTCTACAGTTGTTTTATTTACCACTGAAACAAAATACATGTCATTGACAGAAGGGGTCAAGGAAGGTATATGGTTGCATGGTCTTGTTGATAGTTTAGGCTTGGATGTTCAAAGGCCTGTCAATTGTTGTGATAGTCAGAGTGTATTGAATTTGGTTAAGAATCCAGTTTATCATGAAAGATCAAAGCACATTGATGTCAGAATAAATTTCATTTAGGATGTAATTAAACAAAACTTATTCTCCATAGAGAAGATAGCCACAATAGATAATCTAGTAGATTTGTCAAAAAAGTCATTGCCTACAAAGAAGTTCAAGCATAGCTTAGACTTAGTAAATGTTTGCGTAGCACAAGGCCCTTTAGGGCATGATGGTAGGGAGATATTGTTGGTTTTGAAGACTTGGAAATTCAAGTCAAGGTGGAGAATTATTATGTGCTTTAAATTTTGTGATCCACTTCGAATTATGGTCTGACTCGAAATAATGGGAGCTAGACCTAAAAGGAGAAAAAATAGAGGTTTGTGGTGGAAGCAGAAGACTCAGCCAAACCGATTTGACCTGTTTTCTTAGTAATTAGAGCAATTTGAACTGGTTTGGTGATTATATATGCTATTCAAGGGTTTTTTTTCCTCGTAACATTGTATTAGTTCTTCAAAATAAGTAAAAAATTTCTCTTTGCCCATGGATGTAGGTCATATTGACCAAACCATGTAAATCTTGTGTGTTCTTGATTTTTCTTGCTTTAATCTCCTTATTTTATTGGCTTTTTGCATGACAAAGGTAAAGAAGATTTTTGAATGCTTTGAAGGCTGATAACCCCAAAATCTGTAGTTTTTTTCTCTTTTCATTTACTTTTCTTTAACTTTCTATAATGTTATTATTGTGAAACATCTCTGATTTGTGTTTTAATTTGTTAGTGTGAACTAAATTAATTTTTTTTAGGATTGCAAAAGAACTTAACATATAGTTTTGATTCTTATTTTATTCTCTGTCTTGATTTAATGGTATTTGAGTTATTTATTTAATCTTATTAAATGAATTGATTCACAGGTAAGATAGGAATATCTTTACACGTTATGTGTAACCGATTTAGAATTTAAGTTTAATGAGTCATTCTTTAATTTAATTCTCATATGAATATAGTGAATTGCTTGTGAGTGATTTTTTATAAGAACATAAGAATAGACTTATAAATACATTAGGACTATAGGTTAACAACCCATTATCATTAGTCAAATCAAGAGAGTAGAAAAGATTCAAATGAAGTTTTGAAGAAATTGTAATCCTAGGCTTTTCCTTATTGATCAATAAAGTTTCAATCATCATATTTATTTTCTTTTATTTTGTTTTTAGTTTACAAATCCTACCTAATTGTGACGTTTGAATACTATTAAGTTGTTATAATTTTAACAACAACAAATTTGATAACAAGTCCTTATGGGAATGATAATCTGCTTATCATCGAATTGCTTGTTTATGACAGTGCATACGCGTTGTTAAAATCCTTAATAAGTTGCATATGTAACAAATGCTATTGTGATCATTACAGGCATGAATTTTCTCCTTTTACACAAATTATTGTAAAACATAATAATTATAATTATGATCATAAAATTATTTTTTAATGTCTTTTTATTACTATAATTTTGTACTTTGATCTTTTATTTAGAGAAGAAAAAAATTATTCACAAATTGTAACATTAAATCCATATACATTTAACTTATAATGATAAGTTAATCATTAAAGACTGTTAATCATTCACACCCTAATTGTGGTTAATTTCAATGACAGAAAAGTCGAAATGGTAAGACAATAATCGTAACGTCGATCCATAAATGCTATTTAAATCCCTGCTACTATGACTAGGGCAACATCTCTGGACATTCAAGAAAATTTTTCTCTTGATCAAACGACTGCTTCCATTTCAAATGATCATGGAATCAAATCAAATTCCAACCCCTTCAACATCGATCTTCATTAGCATCATTAGCATTTAGCTTTTCTCTGATATGATTTTCCCTGTGGTATAAAGTTATTTTTTCAAAAGAAACTTTGAATTATTGTTTTTTGTGAAGTTCTTTCGAAACATGAGAACTCAATATATTCCAACTCACAAGTGGTGTCATCATCAAAGAAATTAATTCCCGTGACCCAATTTTTATGTAGAATCAACCAATTTTTTCATGTTACTGGGCTCCCTAATTCTTTGATAACCATGTTATAGCTAAATTCCCACTCATGTTTTGTTTATAATTATGAATTTAAATTGCAGTCTTGGAAGAATTTTCAATCACGTTGCTTATTATTTTTATGTACGTAATATTTGCTATCACAATCAATTATGATTAATATTGACGATGAAAAGTATTAAAATTACAAAATAATGATTGTTATGTCGCATTACTATTACTGTTCAAATCTTTGCTTATTAAAGCTGTGAGTAGGGATGGCATTAGATTGGATATTTGTATTTCTCTTTAATATCCAAATCCGATCCAAAGTAAATAATATTATATGTTAGATATCCAAATCTGCTATAAATCCAAATTCAATGCGTAGCTAACCTTAAAAGCCAATGTTTAATTCTTTCCATGAGCATAAATTTCTTCATTTTACTATAAATCTAAGTCTCATTCTTAGAATTAAAGTGAGTTTAGATGACGTATTTGGATATAAATCCGTTATTCGTAAAAGTAATACAGATTCAAATAATGAATGTCCAAGTGCTTATATATGCATCAACTCTAAATCTGCTGTAGATAGTAATTATACTATCCAAATCCATATCTGTTTAGAAACTAAAATATCCTAATCCGGAAAAAGCAAATCGAATAATTTTGTATATCCTAATCCACACTATCCATTGAATATTTGCCTTTCACCACATGGGAAAAGTTGGAAAAAAAGTCGCTTAAAATGGAATAGACTGGAATGTAAATTGACTAACACGAGAGCTTTCTATGACGGCAAGTCATCAACTTAGGCAAAGTGAAATCAAGATCCATTTGATATCATATAAATTATTATTAACATACACGATGTCCATTATTTTAATAAGCTCTAATATATCATCTATTCAAACAAACATTACTCTCTCCCTTTTTCTATTTATACTTTTTATATTAATTCGATCAAAACATGCTTATAAATATTAGTTAAGAATAATTAAAGAATTTTTTTAATAAATCTTTAAAGACACTCTTTAAATCTATCATATAAGTCATAAATATCCAATATATGAACATTGTTTCCTAATTTCCTTTAGTCTTTCTCTAGTTGTTTCCTTGCTCTTTCATTTTTTTACCATCAATCTATCATATAAGTAATAAGCATCCTTTTGTTTCTTTTTTTTTTTCTTTTCCCTTTTCTTTTTTATTTTTCTTTTTTAATTTTAATAATAAATTTTGTTAAGCAATTGATTTTTTTCATAAATTTTTTGTTTCATTTTAAAATAAAAGTAAACAAAAACCTTTTGGTCTTTTTCAAAATATGTCTATTTTCATTTTGAGTTTGGGCCAATCAGGATTAATATTTGGGTTAATAGGATTAG
Organism: Adansonia digitata; assembly: GCA_029448705.1. Taxonomy (NCBI): domain Eukaryota; kingdom Viridiplantae; phylum Streptophyta; class Magnoliopsida; order Malvales; family Malvaceae; genus Adansonia; species Adansonia digitata. The sequence goes on from JAQSVH010218986.1 coordinate 10,185, forward strand.
GATCAATCATGTTTAACATCCGGTTTATTGGGTTCGGGTCATTTCAGGCTTGAATCATTTCATATTTGGTTTATTTTGGGTTTAGGTTATTTTGTGTTCAAGTCATTTCCAATCCGAGTCATTTCCATGTTCAACTTGGTTAGTTTTAGACTATTGACTTTTTTATCAAATTGGGTTAAACTAATAGGTTAATTAGATTTTTCAAGTTTGGGTAGGATTGAGAGGTTTAATTCTAATTAATTGTTTTTATAACATCACCATTTAACTCATAATATGATAAAAGGTGCAAATTATTTAGTTAAAAAAATAAAATTTAATATATAATTATAAATTTGCAAACGTTTAGTGCATTTAGTGTTTTCAATGTTATAATTTCAATAGAATATGATTGTTAGAGAATTAATATTATAGGAATTTGGTATATATAGGAAAATATTAATTAAAAGTTACATTGATACATTTGGTTCATCAAAAATTTTTCTATAAACATGGTGGTAATTTTGAAAAATAATTCTTCTGGAATAAAATGCAAATTTTATTAAGTTAATATTTTTCAATGATATTTATTGTTAACAAAAATGTTAGTGTATTGCTGACAAATGTGTCAATTAATTTGTTTATTTTTTAAATAATAATTTATTTATTTTAACTAAAAATAAAATAATACATTTATCGCAAAACTAATATATAATCAATTAAAAATAAGTGTTAAATATTTAATATGAATTAGAATTAGAATGAAACTTAATTAAAATTTAATTTGATAGTAATTAAAGTAATTTTAAAATTAATTAAGTTTTCATGATTTTGTCGTTAGAAAAAGTATTAGATTGAAAACATGATTAAAAGGAAAAAAAAAAAAAAAGGAAGAACGTTAATTTTGTCTCAAAGATTTTTTTTTAAAAAATTTTTTAACTATATGAGAAATTTACTTTCCCATCTCTATTTATAAAATTCACATTCTCATGTTTATAATCCAAAGGAAAATTAGATTCCCATAAAAATTGGTATTTTTTAGCATATCAAATATGAGAATTAGATTTCCACTAATTAGATTCCAAAGAAATGAGAATTTTTTATCCTGCCAAACATGCCTTATGATCAAGATAGTTCTACTATGATTTTTGGGTGCCAAATATGTAATTAAGATAATTTGATATATTAAGTTGATTGTAAGAAGATGATTAAGCACGTCTTAGTTTATACAATCATCTTTAAAAAATGATATGTAAGATATTTGAATTTTGAAACCAAATATCCATTACTTTTTCTATTTTCCTAAGTTACAACTTTTTTTACAAAAATAATAACAAAAATATTTTTTTCAACAAGTTTGTCGGTAGTACCTAACATACATATAAAATAAGTTTTTTTTCAACAAACAGCTCTAAAGTGTCAGCTTCGTTCCCTTTTTGGCTCAGGGGGGAGAGAGAGAGAGAGAGATAAAGAAAAGGAAAAAAAAAAAAAAGAGAAAGAGATGAAAGGAAAGAACGAGAGAAAGAGAAGAAAGGAAAGAAAGAAAAAAAGGATAAATTTGTTTATTTGTGTTTGTATTAATTTTTTAAGTGTTTAAAGTATTATGAATTTGTATAAATATTTATAAATATATTTTATCATGTTTTTATATTTGTGTTGTGTTTATTTTTTTTATTGTATTTTAATTATTTTTCAATGTTATGTTCATTCTATGTGTCAATTCGTCACTTATTTTGCATAAGTTGTCATCATGATTTAATTTTAGAGAAAGATTTACACACTTGTATCTCTTTTAAAGTCATAACATATTTTGTATAATTTGTCATAGTGATTTAATTTAAAGAAATATTTGCGCATACATGTTCATTTTTTTTGTGTTAAAAATATTATAAATTTGTATAAAATTTTACACAATAACAATTAGTATATATGTTCTCATATTTATGTCATATTCATGTTACTTTTAGTATTTTCTTTTTGTTGTGCTCATTTCTTGTCCCAATCGTCTTATATTTTGTACAGTTTGTTATTATGATTCAATTAAGAGAAACTTGTGTTTGTGTCATACTCATGTTACGTTTTAAGTTATGAGATATTTTGAATAATTTATTATAATAATTTAATTTATAAGTCAATTTGTTTGTTCGAATGCTTTTGAGTTATTTTCAGTGTATTCAAAATATTATATTTTTATATAAATTTTTACATATTAATAATTCATTTTATGACATATTCATGTATTTGTATCATGATTATGTTATTTTTTGTTGTGTTGTGACTTAATAATTTTCTCATGTTGTGTTTGTGTTGTATCTTACATCATCTCATATTTTACACGGTGATTCTATTTTAATTTTAAATTCATTTACATAAGATAAGAAATATAAAAAAATTATTTAAATAAATGATAATTATCTAATATGATTTAACATAAAGTTATGCTGTTGTTAATTTAATTAAACATTTATAAATGTTAAAACTTAGATTTGGAAATATCAAATACAATTACATAAATATGACATGGATAATGTAATTAAACACGACACAAATTTATTTTTTAAAATTTATATAATACGAATTATTAACGTATTAAAAATTATATATATAAATATAAAATATATTAAATATGATTTGTTATACCTATTAGATAAGAGATAATAACCTCTTATGATAACACCTCATATATATTCAATCTTTATCTTCATCTAAGGAGATTAATTCATCGGTAAACTCTATCTTCATAAAGTATTAGATAATGAAGAATGCTTAGCAACTATTATAAAAAGATGAAATGGTCTACTTAAAAGGTAAGTCATACACAACCTATATAATCTCATCTATCTTTCTCTCCAACCTTATTGACTTAAGCATCGGAGCGCATCTTGGAGAAACCACGTTGACACCCTCTAGCTCCTTTGTCTTGTAGGTTCATTAATCAAGCACCCGTTGGCCTTCCACATGTTACCACAAATTGTTGCATCAACAATTGGTGTTGTCTGTGGACATTGACAAGCCTTGATTTTATAACCGAAATCTTATTCAGGCATATAAACAAGTAACTCCAAGTTACCATGCAAAACATACCTAGTCGAACTACATAATCCACAACCTTGCCGGAGGGACTAGTGTTGGGGTAGATAACAATCCAATACGATTAGCCAAAGACATGAACTGTGACTTATAATATAAGGTAAGAGCCATCATTCCTCTATTAATGCACCTTTTCTCAAAGGATAAAACCGTGAGAGCATTCTGTGCACTGCTCCAAAGTGGATAATATCTCATAATACGAGCAGTCCGACAATCCTTACATCAACATGATTATAACACAATAAAATTTATAAATTACAAAATCTAAAAAATTACTGTACGGGAAGAACTCTAGTATTTGGTAAAGTTGAATTTCGACCTAATTCTTGATCATATATTTGAAATAAGTGAACAACAAAGCCGGTCACAAGCAACGTTCGTGTGATCTTTATTTAATTCTATTTTTTTTACTAAGGCAAGAAATCAATTTCAATAAAAGCATGATAGATTTCCCAATAAAAACGGGATATCAAAACTCTGCATAAAATTGGAAAAATATCCAAAGAATAATCCCAAAATATCATATAAACCTACATCAAATACAATCTACCACCTTGCAAAAAATAAAAAACTTATATTTGATGTATTATTAATATATAAATCTATATACTATTAGTAAATTATAAATTCTATTAAAGTTAAAGTTTTTTATTTATTTTTTTAAAAATTTTGATGAGTTAACATGATCTGATTTACTAATAGTATATACATTTATTAATGTATTAAATACAAACCTTAAAAGAAATCAAATTTGTCAAGCATAATTAGAA
>JAQSVH010219056.1:0-14011 GCA_029448705.1 Adansonia digitata
TTTTATTTTTAATAATTTTAAAATAATTTATGACATTATTATATTTATTTGTAAATTAAATACATTTCTATAAAACTGATCATTCTTAGAATTCTCACTTGATTTAGAAGTCCAATGATCACCACTAATGAAATAATCAATTAGAGAAGTAAATTATTGGAGGTGAAGATCTCAATACGACGATTGAAATGATTGATGAACTATGTTGTTTTAATTTTTTTTAAATATTCGTGTCCTAACATATATTGAATATAAATTTAAAAATATAATTTATTAAATATCCTTTAAATACATAAAAGAAACTTAAAAAAATTAAACTTACTCATATTAAACACATTCGTATTTGACATTCACTCCCAAATTCAAATAATTTTCAATGAAAACCACATTCTTTTCCCCATTTTTCTAGTAGGAATATGAATTAATTATTGACAAATAATCTCTTCTCGAAAAGCATTAATCCATCGACGAACTAAATCAACTTGAAACCTAAACAAAAATTCATATTTAATGATGTTTTTCTTTTAATGATAGGTCCATCATAAGTTTTAACACGACAAGGTTAAAATCTTGCATGAAGAATTTTGACAACGAATTGCATTAATGCAGTCTCTGTTGCATGCGAAATGAGAGAAGGGTCTTTGTCTTTCCTTGAATTTGGACAAAGCTTGAAGGGGTCCTCCTAAGAGAGGCATGAAAAAAATAAGAAAAATACTGGGATTATTTGTCAACCCTATAAGGCATGTTTCTTGATGTCACAAAGGTCATACTAAATATGAAAACATGGAAAGACCAAAGCACCATTCACATTACTCAACTAATTAGCTATTGTATCAATCTCCTACACTATAGAGTTCCAAGATTTGGAAAAGATCTTTCATTTATTGTATCCCTAGATGAAGATTTTTATATGAATTTTTATAATTAAATTTAAGTAAAAATTTATTATTTTATTCAATAAATAATCATATGATTTTAACATATTTCGAGTTTCAAAATGCCCTACCCTTCAACAGTCTCCTTAAATTATGTAGATATTAGGAAGTCACCTAGCTCCTAAACGTTGTACACGAGACAGAAAACGTGAACTTCCTAAGATTTGTCCAATGTACACTTTTCTTGCTTTTTAAAGACTTGTTTGAACGCAATTTTATTTCGATACAAAGGAAATTGTAATGTAAAAGAATATATTATAAATATTAAGATTTAAATTTTAAATTTATTAAATATTATTTTTAAAAAATATATAAATTAATTAAATTAAATTCGGATTTGTTTGAATGCAAATCTTTGAATAAAGTTATTTACACATAAGTATCCTAATATTTTTAGTAATTTTTTAGAGTTTGGTATGGATTTCCATTTAAAATGAATTTTATCATGGATTTAAATTATAATCGTAAATATATTTTTAATTGTATCAAATTTATTACGATTAAAGATATAATGAATTTTATATAGCCAAATTTGGGTTTGGTTTTGAAACATTTGTTGCTTTCTAAAACGTGTGAAACGGGGGGACTCTTTACTTGGGAAAAATTCGCAACCTATGGAACTTATCCATTAGGTTATAACTTCCATGCTACTTTTAGAAAATGCTTTTTTTTTAAAAAAAAAAGCATAAATCTCATGAAAATAAAGGTATTCATAAGTTAGATTGAGTTGAGTTTAAACATTATATTGATATTGTTTTGCTTGTCTAAGTCCAACTCAACCTAAAATATGAGCCTTAAATTTTGTCCGAGCTTATATATATTTGTAAATGGATTGTTCGAGTCCATTTTGTAATTAAATAAATCTCTTTTATTAAGTTTTAAAATATAAATAACTTAACCTTATTTTAATAATTAGATTATAATATTATATATATTTGTTTTCTAGATGATAAAAATTATATAATACATATAAATACAAAATTAATATATACTGAATAATTGCAAACAAGCTGGGCTGAGCTCATGCTTGAATATTGGAGTCAAGTCCTATTTCTTTGTCCAAATCGATTTTTCGAGCGTAATATTTTGATTTATAAACCCTTCAAATATTAAATCAATCTTCAAACTTAGACAAATAATCTAACTTATAAACAATTTTACACAAAATTACATTCCCCACTACCCAACTTTAGTTGCAGCAGCCTAAGGAAAGAGACCATGTTACAGGCCGGCAGCAAACTAGCGAAACTCTCAACTAGGGCAGTAAAAATGAATCGAGCTAAGTCGAAAACTTGAAGATTGGGCGTAGTTTGTGAAAAAAAGAAAAAGTTATTTAAGTTTAGCTCATTTATTTAAATGAGTTAAATTTAAAGCTTCAGCTCAATTTGTTTAAAAATATGAAGCTTGGACTCGACTTGTTTAACTCGTTTATAATTTGATTATTTTTTTTCTATTTATCAAATCTCTTTTGAAATACTTTTTAAATTTATTAATTTAACATTTAATAGACATCTTTATGCTAAAAGATAAGGTAAAAATAAAAAATAAAAGCTTTTTTTTTATTCATAATCCATTATGTAAAAGCTTCATAACCTTCTGCCATTTTAGAAAGCACTTCAAAACCAAACTATTTGAAAATTGAAGTGAGTAATAGATAAAACAGTAGTTATCTAGATAGAATTTTAATTTATTAAGTAATAACAATAAATAAGTTATTATTATTTATATCTAAATTAATAAATGAAGAAATATTAACTATATATGTATACGTGAGCTTTTAATGTCAAGTCTATAAACCTTGAGTTTAGCTCATTTATATAATCGAGTTTAAATTCAAGCTTAAGTTTTTTTGTTTAATTAAACAAATGAGTTTAATCAAGTATTTAACGAGTCAAACTCAAGTAATTCACAAATAGTTCAACTCATTTACACCTACTATGAACTTAAATACCCTGTTTTGCAACAAAATGGTGATTTGGGGCTTTAATATGGATTGACATGACAAACATTGCCCAATCCATATGATATCTTTGTTTGTCAACATACAAAATAATATAATATAATTTTCTACATAACACATGGATTGAGTTACTTGCCCAAACTCAAAAATTCAATATCTTAGAGAGCGTAAAATGAATATTAGGCCCTTAAAATATGTTTAAAAAAAAATAAAGCTCATTTTAAAAATAAGTCGGCACATTGACATAACATTTTTTTGGTAAAGCCTGATCGATTTAACTTGAAAATTCAATATCATAGAAGGTATAAAATAAATATTAGACCCTTAAAATATGTTTGGGAAAAAACGAAGCTCATTTTAAAAGTAAGTCGGCATATTAACATAATATTTTTTGGTAAAGCCTGATCGATCTAACTCGCTTTACTGTTAAACATATAAAATTTCAAGAAAGATGGATAATTTTTAAAAGAAATCAATCTTTATGTGTCAAATATTGAATAAACTTAGGCAGTGTTCTTTTATAGCTGAATCGAGCCTAAGTATAAAATTTTATCCATATTTTGGGCCAAGTCAAGATTGAATGACCAAAAAACTCCTTGAGCTCTTTGAGGTTTTAAGATATTAAGTTTGGATATTAAAACGACGACAAAAAGATTATCTTTTTACCAATAGATCATACAGACATTAGCAAAATTTTGTATCCTTAATCATGTTTTCATATTGTAGATAGATAATTGCACTCCCTAAAGTCCTTGTTCGAGTTCGATCCGTGAATTATTTATAGGCTTTATCAAGTTTTCAATATTTTTTTCAACATTTTCCATTGTTATAATCAAATAATGGGAAAATCAATTTCTTGTGAATTTTGAATCTTATTCCAAAACAATCCAAAAACATATATTGTGGTTTAAATATTGAGCATTTAGGCCAGCGCTGTTAATGGGGGAAGCACGATCATAAAAATTTTGGTTAAACCTTTTTCCTATGACTTTAAATATCAGTCATAATGTTATATTACAGTTGTTATTTGCGATTTAGATTTTTTTTATCTTTATTATTTATTGTAATTAATTGCGATAATATTTATTACATTTTTAATATAATTTTTTCCAATTCATTAAAATTTCACATACTGATTATTGAATACTTGCTATGGTAGAATACTCGTGTGATATTTTCTCAGATTTTGCCTGTGTAGTTACATGTTCCTTCTACTTCTCCGAGCAAAGCTCCTCGCACCATCATGTCTTTTGTATCGGACATGTAATGAGTACAGACTTCTATTTTGTCTCGAACCATAATGATATTTTTTTATTTAATAAGATCATTAAATCAGTTATTTCTTTTGAAATACTTTTAGTGTTTATTTTTACGCGTCCTTTTTTAGGTAGTCTATAACCATTATGTGCCATAAGGGTTACATCTCATACTAAACTTAATAATATACCACTTCTCAGAATAGCATGAAATGTTGCATCTCTTTTACTATTAAGACAAATTATCATAACTTGTGATAATAGTTAACGTCATTGAAAATATATTTTCAACCATAATTTAAATCTATGTCTAAGCCATTACTCACTAACGAAAAAAAGGATACTAGAAAGTTGCTATTCTTACTAATTTTTCATTTTAGTATATGAAATTGCTTACCTAATGTTGTTCTACTTTTAGTATTTGAAATCGCATTTGTTTCAATGGATATGCTCTTTAAGCACTAGAATGTACTTGGATTATACTTAGGCAAATAGCGTCACACAATAACACAAAATGTACACCCTAATTAAAAATAAGATTAATACACGCATTGCCTTTGAATTATTCTACTTTTTATAATTTGGTATTTAGAAAAAAAAAATTCACTTATGTTAGATCATGGCTTAATGGTTTGATGACATTTCATTTTTTAGCATTAAAATTATGACGCATGATATTATTGATACGTCAATATTTTAGATTTTTTTTATTTTTTAAAATTTATTTTTTGAATTAAAAATTTTTAATTTTTAAATTTATTTAATTAAAAAATTTAAAAAAAATACTGATTTGATATTATTGACATGTTTGCAATGCCATGTATCATGTTTTTATCAATAAGAAAATGATAGATCATCAAATTGTTAAGTGATGGACGAACATGAGTGATAAAAGTAAAGTTTAAATACTTAATTATAAATTTTTATTTTTAAATGTCAAATTATGAAAAGAGATATAATTTAGGATTAATTCGCATATTAACCTTTAAAAATATGATTACGTAAATCTCTATAGTAAAACCTAGGAACACACGAATGGGTTCTCAAATCTTTGGAGGAACTCCATGATCGAGCCCAAGATGTTTGGGTTGAACATGAGAGTAGCCCACGTCATAATAATAATAATAATAATAATACTATAGTTTATAGAAGACTTTGGACAATCAGTATAATAACAACGTAAAAAAATGAAACAAAAAAATTTCATCTATTACAATATTTATTACAGATACTTCTCTGAATATATAAATTTCATTTTTGATATATTAATAATAAAATTAAAAAATTATCATATACTTCATTTATTTTTAAATTTAATTTTTTATTTTTTTAAATATATCATTAGAGCATTCGTTACTAAAGATGTTTATAGACTGGTCGTAGCTCAAAACTTTTTTTATTTCTTTGTCTAAGTCCAGGCTAGCTTGAAAACTATTTCACTAGTTAAATAATATTAAAAATTAAAAATATTTATATATTAATATTTATAATTAAGTTTAAATAAAAATAATTTTTTATTATTTAAATAGTACTTCGGGATAAGTTCAATAGGATGAAGCCAAATTATTAAAATCCATACCTAAACTCTGTCAAATACCAACTGAATTTATCGAGCCAACGAACTATCTTACTCATAAATAGGTTTATTGTCACCCCATAATATTATTTGTAGACTCTAAAAACTCCACTAATGTTAAATGGCTTACTTTCTTTTAATATATGTTAGTATATGATATGAAATGGTGAAATACTCATATTAATGGAATATATATATATATATATTATTGATGCAATGGATTTAGTTAGTTAACTCGGTAAAAGATGGGGACCATCTTTGATTATTGGATATTTAAATTGATATAGGTACTAGTTTATCCTTCTGTCGTACTTGTAAACTTCTATTTTATGGCCAAGATTGTTATTTGACTAGTTAAATTATAATATTATATTTGTTATAGGTCAGAATATTCTATTTATAAAAAAATAAAAAATCGAATTCTTATAGATTTATTCCTTTTGCATAAAACAAACAAAATTACAAGTTGGTCAAACTTAAATGCCAAGCTTCAAGTCTGCTAAATTTGTACATACATGGCTAATATCTTCAAAGTATTTATATTTATATTTATATTCATATTTAAGTATAAAATTATAAACACAGCCCAAGAGAAACATTTTTAAAGAAAATTTACAATGATGTTTTTGGAATCTTAGACCTTATTTAGAATTGCTATTAACATAACTTTTGAGATAAAATATTATATCTCACTACGAATATAAAGCTAAATGAGAAAAAAATTTTGACTTTTGCGATTAAAATCAGAGTTTGACAACTCAAATAAAAAAGTTAAAAAAATAAAGATTTTGAGGCTCGTAATTTGTAAATTAGCTTGTGAATAAAATAACATTTTTATTCTCGTATCTATAAGCCTTTATTATTTTAAAAATATATATTATTTTTTATACAAAAGAGGTCTTAATCGAGGATAAAGGAAGGGATTAAAAATGTTGGGATTTAAACTTAAAACCTAATAAGTATCATCACTTACGAATAATTATATAAGCTAATTGAGTTAAACTCAAAATTCTTTCACCATATTTTTTGAGCATACTTTTTTTTAACCCAAACTTTTACGAAATAATGCTAAACTAATCTTTAATCACCTTGCTAGAGGAGTTATGCCGGAACCAAAATTCAAGGACATCATGGCAATGGATTCCATTGATTCATCTTCCTCATTGAAACCTCCCCCTTGTCCTTTTTATCTCCGCCAACAAATAGTCGCTCAATTCCATTATCACATGATTCATGGTTGGCCGTTTCGTGGAAGCAGGACATAGACAAGCCATTGCCAATTCAATCGCTTTCCATACAGAATTTATCTCGAAATCTCCACGCAACCTTGAATCCACAATGTTTTCAATGTCCCCTTTGGACAACATGGAACCAACCCAATGGCTTATGTGTGTTGGCTCATCTATTGTCCTTGCAATCACTAGTCGGTTTGCGATGATCTCCAGAAGAACTACCCCGAAGCTATAAACATCGCTTTTCTCAGTCAACCTGTTTGTTGTAGAATACCTTCTTTGCCAAGCATGGAAAAACCAACAGAATTTTCTACCAGTAAGGGAGATATGAAGAACAGATCAAAAACGATAATTCCTGCACAATATCACTACAAGAAAAAAGACTTTTCTTAGTAAATATACTCAAGTCCCAAATACTATTCCGTTTCCGAAAATTGTTCGAGTATTTGTGACGAAAACATAATATTGTCAGAAATTTTATGTTTCGTCACTAAAAGTTTGTTTTTCCCATCACAAATTCAATTATTCCTGACAACAGCATAGCAATGTTTGAAATTGTTTTGTTTTCATCGCTAAAGTGTGTTTTTCCATCACAAAAAATATTCGAAGGCGCATTTTTTTCCGTCGCAAAAAACCAAATTTTTGTAGAAAATAGGTGGTCATTTCGTCGGGAAAGAGTCTTTATCTCGGATAAGTACTTACGCTGGGTCGAGATATCCAGGGGTACCAGCAACGACGGTGGAGACAATAGAGGCATCTTCGAAGTTTTGGATAGCCCAAAATCAGATAGTTAAACTTGCATGTTTTGAGTTAATAAGATGTTGGTGGACTTCATATCTCGGTGGATAATCGGTGCTCTGCAACCATGGTGTAAATACTCCAGTCCTGCATTTTATTTTTTTAAATTTTATTTTAGCTAGCAAATTAAATCAAAATTAGAATTTGCACAATCGTTTTTGTAGTACAATAGTTATTTTTTTAAGAGAAACATGCAATTTTTACTATAAAATAGATTTTTTTAATAAAATTTTTTAAATAAAAATCTTGTTTTTAAAAAAATATTAAAAAGATCCCTTATTCTATAATTATTATAATTTAAAAAAATTATTTTAATAGCTCGTGTCACTTGACTCGTAAAAAAACTCAGTTAAAGGTTTTTATATTAATATAGATAAATGAAGAAATTATTGAAGTTGAATCCATGCCCCACCTTGTGCTGCCTCCAATGCTATTCCAAGTCTTCCTTCCCAATTCAAGACTCTTCTGCTGCTATCTGAATTCACAGGAAGTTATGAGTTAATCAATCCTTTTTTTCTTTTTGTTTCAAGTAAAGAAATTTAATTATGGTCGCAATAAATAGTAAAATATCTGATAATATTTGATTTGATTTTTGTGAATTTAGATATTGTATATTTGAATAATTTTTAAATTCGGATATTTAATATATCATTCGTAGTGGATTTAGATTTGAACTATCGAATATCCAACCGGTGTTATTATCTGAATTAGATGTGGATTTGAACAATAAGCAAAAAAAAAAAAAAATCATATATTGCAAAAATTAAAAAAATATATATCTAATCTACTGCCATCCTAAACTTTATCCAAAATTATAAAAATTAAACTAGAAGTCAAATTGGTGTGACCTCTATTTCTTAATAGGTTAAATTGGCCGGTTCATTTTAACGGATTTTAAATTTTTTGCAATAGTTTTAATATTAAATAATATTAATAAAAATATATATATTTGATTCGATGGTACGAGTTTTAATATATTCATAAAAGGTTATGAGTCCAACTTTGAATTTCATCACGTACAAAAAAAAATTATAAAATAAAAACATTTTTCCCTTTTTATTTATCAGAACCAATCAATCAACACAGTTCGATTTTTTCAATCATGATTTAACCATGTGTTAGGTACAATATATCAATCCGAGTGATTAATGAAAGTTGTATAGCATGGCATTGAAGAGTTCAAACCTGAGATATACTCTAATTAAGCTCCCTTTGGCCATGTACTCGTAGATTAGCCCCATGTTGATCCCATCGTTGCAATATCCAATAAGGATAGTCAAATTTCTATGATGAACCCTCAAAAGGAGCTCCACCTATACATTTATAATATTAGTCATGAATTAAAACTCCGATTTTAAGGATTACAACTTTGAATTACATAAAATTTACAAAAATATTATAAAAAATTATATTTTTAAGTAATTAACTCTTATATAATTTTATATTTTAATTGAATAATCGTAAGATTGTAATAAAATAAATTACAGGTGAAACGTAACTCCTATCATGTACCTCAGCTTCAAATTGCATATAACCTTGAATGGATGTTTTTGACAGCATCCTAACGGCAACTCCAGTGTCACCTAGGTGAACTGTTGCAAATGCTCCTTACCCAATAACTCTCTCAAAATTGTTTGTGATCTTTTGGACATCGAAGTATGAAAATTGTTGATTCCTTAACTGCATTTTGTATGGTTTTCTACTCTGCCCAAATTGCCTGCTCATTGATAACATTGAAACAAATTCAATAGCATGGAAAAATCGGGATTTAAATAATGGCTGCAACTTAAGTTGTTCGTGGATTAGTCGGGCACAGTTCAAATTATTTCAAGAGTTGAGCCAGCCGGAATTAAAAAGGGATACATATCCTGGCCTTGCCTATACGAACTGGATTTGGTCAGGTCAGGTAGACTATTTAGTTTATGAATAGATCTAATTGCAAGATGATATTAAGATCGTTATTTTATAATTTCGCTTATCTCTATCATTGATATTTATTGTCGATCAACAATTACATTTATTATGTCTAGAATTCCAATTAATTCTTGCGACAAAAAGGTTTATTTTATGTTTACCCGATGATTTTCTCCTTTAAGACCACAGTAGGAGAGCCGAAACAATTATGAAGAAAGAAAGCACCGAGGCAACTGATGCTACGGTTGGAACCACTACACTGTGACTCTTGTTCGTCACCGTTGTCATGCATGATTCCCATGTATAACGAATTTGATTTCCGTCCACACTTATTCAACAAAGAGAAAAAGTAAGATTTGGATTACAAATGGTTAATAATTCACATTAGATAGTTAATGGTCATTATAATATGATATTATAATTGTTATTTTATGGTTTTAGTTTTTTTCTTCGATATTTATCACAATCGAAGTATGAATGGTTAATGATCCTTAACCGTTAAAATCATGATCATGAATTATATTTATATAGGGTCAATTTAAAACTTCTGTAAATAATATTTTTCATAATAAAAGATTATAGAATGTGATAAACTTAATCATTTCAAACAAATTTTATGATTATAATTATAATTAATATGTTTTACAATAAATTATGAAAAATGAAAAAAAATACTATCACAATGATCACAATGATCATAATAGTATCAATTATATCTACAATCAAATAAATATATCGTGACTGAAAATGTATTTGTTTCTATAATTTAAATCTCTGGTTCACTTCTTGTATACAAAGTTTTTTTTTTGTCACAACAGAAGCTTTAACTAAGGATTTAAATTATAGTGGCACAAGCCTTTTTCAATTATGATGCATTTACTATTTTTGTGAATGGATATTGATCATAAATATTCAAGGTGGAGAGAGTTGAAACTGCAAAACAACGGTCATAGCATTGCGCTATAACCACTAGTTAAATCCTTGTAAATATTAGTATTCGGATCCTCAAGCTAGTAAATACTACTCTTAAAAGTGACTGCATAAATTGACTATGCTAAGGGGGTTCGTATGGTATATGCAGTTCAACTATACCAATCCCAATTTCTAAGAATTAAACCTCTCATGGTAGTAAATTTGTTCTCGTCACTACAAAAATTTAGAGGAATCGAGCATGATTAATAATTATTTTCATAAATAAAAAATCATCCCTAATAATTATTTTATAAAACTTTATCTCTGAAAAGTTTTAAGATAACGTTCGTCCTTAATACTATTAAATTATAAAAGATATTCGTCCAATACAACTAAGGTCAAGATAAAAGAGGACATATAGTTTTGACGGTTTACTTATCTAGTTTCTAAAAATATCTTATGTTTATAGCATACGCTTGATGAATATAGCATATGGAAATGAAATCAAAGGAAATTGCCATCCAAAAATCACATTAATCATGGAAAGTAAAACATACTTAATTGTAGCAAACCCCTACTAGACTTTTAAGGGTAAAATTTAAGGGTTGACTGGCGTTCCCTGGCGTGCTGGCGGTTCTCATGGCGGGCAATGGTGGTTCGTAGTCGCTGTTAGTTGTAATGGAAGAAAGGGTACTTGTTTGTCCCAAATCATTTCTTCGGTGAGGCTGCCAGATACGATCATAAACATCTTGTGGAAGCCTGAGGCAAATCTTGCTCGTTAACTGAGATATAAACACCTTTCTTTTTCTTTTACGGTCCATCGCAAAAAATAATATTCGAAAATATTTTTTATATTTGTTTTATGAAAAATAATTTGAGTAACGGAAAGTAATTTTCGGGTTCAACTAGATTGATTTATTAGCTTAGCTTTGAAGATAGCTTTTCCTAATTCGAGTAGCTCAAGTTTGACCTAAATTATTATTTAATAATAAAAACTTTTTATTTAAATTTAATCATAAAATATATATTAATGTAAAAATATATTTTTTATTTTTTATTAATTTAAGAATATTAATTTGAGCTTTTGGGTCAAGCTTTATTCAAATCTAGAAAAAAAATATAAAAAGTTTTCGAACCGCAATCTAACTCGATCTATAAATACCTCTAGGATCAATGAAAAATCGATCCATTTTTTAAAAAATGTCACGTGTAAGACAATTTTCGAAAACTAAAGCAAAAGCAAAATGATTATCTCTTAACTATATAGTGATTGAAAAAAACTAATACTGTAAGTGTAGGGATCGATACTTTTTACATCAATACAAATTTTTTGAAAAAAAACAGCTAAAAAAATATTTTAATAAAATTATCCGAACAACAAAAAATAAATCGATTTTTCATAAATTATTTTGAAAACTTATTTTTCCTGAAACAAACGAAGCCTATATTTACCAAAAAAAAAAAAAAGAGTAAATTAGGGCATGGCTGAATGATGAATTGGATGTTGAACCAAAGTCATTCCTAAACAAAGGTTCCAATGATTCTGTTGCAGACTTGAGTGTTGTAAGTTATATTTTTTCAAAAACCTCAACTCTAACGCCGGTATGAAAGGCACCCCTTTTCCAGTATTAACCAAACAAACATGCAAGTAATTACATTGAGGAAGATGAATGATTTCATTAACTATAACATCAGATGCATTTGAAAACGCCATTGTTGCTCAAAAAATTAGGCCCTAAATGAAGATCAAACTCTGGTGCTTCGTTCTTTCCATCATAATTCCAATACATGAAACTTGTTCTGATCAAATATTTGTCACCTTTTCTAAGGTTTTGCTCGTAACAGTTTCAATCACCGTCCGGGAAACTCCGAAGATGCTCAAGCACCGCCGACAGCTGCCTGCCTGGAATTGAAACCTGGTAGCTTATTGCTGATGCCAGTTTGGATGTATGGGGAATCTGAAGTGTAATTTAAGCCTGTTGTTGTTTCATTGTAGCTTGAACCTTCTGGCAACCCACAATCTAAGCTGATGAACTCCGGGGAACAAACATGGGGAGGGCTTAAATTAGTTGTTTTTGTTAGTTAAAAGAGAATTTTTGGATTGTTATTGAAAGATTTTATATATTGCCAAACCTATTTGATCTTGTGCATGAATCAGAACTGCTGTAGCAAAGCTGCTAAACAATAGGCAATGCTTAGTTCCCATCTTCTTCTCTCTCTTCAATTTCTCACATGTGAGAGAGCAAAGAAGCACTTGCTATTTATACTTAGCATCTAGATGCGTTCATGACCAAGTGGAGTCAAGTCGCAGTTTGAAAATTTTTTTATATTTTTATTTAAGATTAAATTAGATTCAATTTAAAAATTATTTTATTATTTAAATAATATTAAAAATTATTTTTATATTAATATTTATAATTTATTTTAAATAAAAATGATGTTTTATTATTTAAATAAAAATTTGAGCAAGGCCGAATTACAAAACCTCTTCTCCAAGTTCAATTTAATACAAGCTAGCATGTCAGGCCAAACAAATTGTCTTGTCATAAATAGGTTACTTACATCACAAGTAAAAGCAAATAAACTTAAAAATTCGCGTATGCATGTGTGTCATGTTTTGTATTTTTCTATATTAATCATGCACACATAAATATAACAAATATAGAATACATGTATTAAACATATCTTATTTATAAAAAAATTATTTTTATATTTATTAAAATATTATATTCATATCATATTTTTACATCGTATTTAAAATTATTAAATATAAAATGAAACGATATAAAAGATTTGGTCAAATGTTCTTGTAGCTTTTTTTAATTATTTTTTAAGTTGAAATATCACTGAATTATATGTTTTTCAACAGACTAAACCACAGAATTTAGAAATACATTTGTCAATGATAGGCTAGGGAGAAGACTTTGACTAAGGATGATTCATTCATTAACAGGCAGCCTCCCATTTGTGAATTGATTGGTACTAATATTAATTAAAAACTATATACTTAGGCTTACTTGATAATTTGTTAATGTTGTACAAGCTTTAGTAAAACCTCTGATGACACATGGAAAAGTGCAAAAATAATTAGAATTTCTTAATTTTCAAATATAAGTTTGAGAAGTCACATTTTTTTTACTTGATATATATAAATAAATTTGATAATTTATATATACATATATATATTAGACTTGCTCGTGGGCTAGGTCAGGCCGGATTCGAGTCGGGCTTGAGCATGGTATTAACATTAAATATGCTTGCCCAAACTCGGCCCGGCCCGAAATATGGGCCTCAAATTTTACCCAAGCCCTCCCATATTTGTAAATATATAGTCCAAGTCCGTTTAGGCCTGCCCATATTATATTTTTTTATAATTTATTTTTTAAAATATATTTTTTAAAATTTAATTTTTATTAATTTAATAATTT
>JAQSVH010219067.1:0-14010 GCA_029448705.1 Adansonia digitata
AATCTGATATGTGTTTTAATCTTTCCTTATGCAAAGAAATGAGTTAAAATCGAGTTTTGGATCAATGGTGGACGAGTTAAAAATGCCCGGACCATGAAAATGGCTTGCATGTATTGATACATTACACAATGTAGCGATACATTTGGTCCAAAAACCTTGTATGTATCGATACAATGATCAATGTACTGATACTATGAACATTGTATCGATACTATGAAAACTGTATCGATACATGTTGATATGTATTGATACATTCCTATACAGAATGCATGTTTTGGTCCTGGCATGGTCTAGTATTGATACATGAGGTCCTTCATCGATACAGTGGCTTATGTATCGATACATCTACATGTTGTATTGATACAAATGGCGACATTTCAAATTTTTGGCGTGTTGGAGCATTGTATCGATACATGAGAACCATGTATCAATACATTCAAGAAAAATTATGAATTTTCTCATATCTTTTGTCCCTGGATACCTTGGACTACATTATTTGATGCCACATCTTCACATTTGCCTTTGATATGATACCTAGGCCTTCTTGACATCCTCAAAATACTTGTCACCCGGTGATCATTGCCCCCTCTTACGTGCATGCTTCAGATTGCTAAAAATTAGCCTGGACAAAATAAGGTGTCTACAGGGATAAACACGGATTCACTTAATATTCTCCTTCCTTTCCATGACTCGGTGCCATGAACACATTCTCTTCATTGGGGTAAATGATATTAATGCTTTGATTTCATAAGAAAAACTTCTCTTTCTACCAGTTTTAGAATTAAAGTTGTCTTTTAAAGAGAATAAACACAGATTCACATAATAAACTTAATTGTTTTAATGATTAGGCACCCTAAATTCATTCTCCTCATTGGGATAAATGAATTGATGCTCTAGTTTCATAAGAAAAACTTCACTTCCCACCATTTTTTAGAATCAAAGTTCATTTGTCAATTGAGATAAATGCGGATCAACGTAATAATCTCCTTTCCTTTCATGGTGAGGAATGTAAACTCATTCTCCTCATTGGGATAAAAGATATTAATGCTTTGGTTTCATAAGAAAAACTTCTCTTTCTACCATTTTAAGAATTAATGTTCATCCGTTGATTTGGTCAAACACAAATTCACATAATAATCTCCTTTCTTTTCATGATTAGGAACCATAAACATATTCTCCTAATTGGTATAAATAACGTTAATGCTTTGGTTTCATAAGAAAAGCTTCTCTTTCTGCCATTTTTGCAATTAAAATTCATCTATCAATTCGGATAAACACGGATTCACGTAATAATCTCCTTTCTTTTCATGACTGGCCACCATAAACACATTCCCCTCATTAGGATAAATGATATTGATGCTTTGGTTTCATAAGAAAAACCTTTCTTTCTACCTTTTTTAGAATTAATGTTTATCTATTGATTTGGGAAAACACGGATCCACATAATAATTTTCTTTCTTTTCATGATGAGAAACCATAAACATATTCTTGTAATTGAGATAAATGACATTGATGCTTTGGTTTCATAAGAAAAGCTTCTTTTATTACCATTTTTACAATTAATGTTCCTCTATCAATTTGGATTCACATAATAATCCCTTTCTTTTAATGATTGTGCACCACAAATTGATTCTCCTCATTAGGATAAATGGATTGATGCTTTGGTTTCATAAGAAAAACTTCACTTCCCACCATTTTTTAGAACCAAAGTTCATCTGTCAATTGAGATAAACATGGATTTGCGTCATTATCTCCTTTCTTTTCAAGATTGGGCACCATAAACACATTCGTCATAATCTCTTTTTTTTTTCAAGATTGGGCACCATAAACACATTCTCCTCATTGTGACAAATGAATTGATGCTTTGTTTTCATAAGATACACTTCTGTTCCAACCATATTTTAGAAATAACATTCATTTGTCAACTAGAAAAAACACTGATTCACATAATAATCTTCTTTCTTTTCATGATTAGGCACCATAAATGTATTCTCCTCATTAGGAAAAATGATAGTAATGCTTTAGTTTCACAAGAAAAACTTTTTTTTACTATTTCTAGAATTGAAGTTCATCTTTCAATTAGGATAAACATGGATTCACATAATAATCCCCTTTCTTTTAATTATTGAGTACCACATATTCATTCTCCTCAATGGGATAAATGAATTGATGCTTTGGTTTCATAAGAAGAATATTCTCTTTCTACTATTTTTTAAATAAATGTTCATCCTTTGATTTGGACAAACACGGATTTACATAATAATCTCCTTTCTTTTAATGATTGGGCACCATAAATTCATTCTCCTCATTAGGATTAATGAATTTAGGCTTTGGTTTTATAAGAAAAACTTCACTTCTCATAATTTTTTAGAATCAAAGCTCTTCTGTCAATTGGGATAAATATTAGTTCATGTAATAATATCCTTTCTTTTCATGATTAGCCACCATAAACACATTTTTCTCATTGGGATAAATGAACTAATGCTTTGGTTTCGTAAGATAAACTTCTCTTCAAACAACTTTTTAGACGCAAAGTTCATCTATCAACTAGGATAAACACAGGTTCACTTAATAATCTCCTTTCTTCCCATGATTAGGAATTACAAAAACACATTTTTCTTATTGGGACAAATGATATTGATGCTTTAGTTTCATAGGAAAAACTTTTTTTTAACCATTTTTAGAATTAATGTTCATCTTTCAATTAGGATAAACACAAATTCACATAATAATCTTCTTTCTTTTAATGATTGGGCATGACAAATTCATTCTCCTCATTAGGATAAATGAATTAATGCGTTGGTTTCATAAGAAAAACTTCACTTCCTACCATTTTTTAGAATCAAAGTTCATCTGTCAATTGGGATAAGCACGGATTCATATAATAATATCTTTTTTATTAATAATTGGGCACCTCAAATTCATTCCCCACATTGGGATAAATGAATTGATGCTTTGGCTTTGTAAGAAAAACTTCACTCCCCACCATTTTTTAGAATCAAAACTCGTCTGTTAATTGGGTTAAACGTTGATTCATGTAATAATATCCTTTCTTTTCATGATTGGGCACCATAAACACATTCTTCTCATTGGGATAAATGAATTGATGCTTTGGTTTCATAGGATAAACTTTCCTTCAAACCATTTTTTAAAAACAATGTTTGCCGGTCAACTAGGACAAACACAGATTCACATAATAATCTCCTTTGTTTTCATGATTAGGCACCATAAACACATTCTTCTCATTAGGACAAATCATATTGATGCTTTGGTTTCATAAGAAAAAATTTTTTTCTACCATTTTTAGAATTCATGTTTCTCTTTCAATTGGGATAAACACAGATTCACATAATAATCCCTTTTCTTTTAAAGATTGGGCACCACAAATTCATTCTCCTTATTAGGATAAATGAATTGATGCTTTGGTTTCATAAGAAAAACTTCTCTTTCTACCATTTTTAGAATTAATGTTCGTTCATCAATTTGGACGAACACGGATTCATATAATAATCTCCTTTCTTTTAACGATTGCGCTCCATAAATTTATTATCCTCATTGGGATAAATGAAATAATGCTTTGGTTTCATAAGAAAAACTTCACTTCCCACCATTTGTTAAGAGTTAAAGTTCATTAATCAATTGGGGTAAGTACAGATTCAAGCAATAATCTCTTTTGTTTTCATGATTAGGAACCATAAACTGATTTTCCTCATCATGATAGATGACATTGATGCTTTGGTTTCATAAAAAAAGCTTTTCTTCCAACCATTTTTTAGAATCAAAGTTCATTTATCAACTAGGACAAACATAGATTCACATAACAATCTCCTTTCTTTTTATTATTGGAAACCATAAACACATTCATCTCATTAGGATAAATGATATTGATGCTTTGCTTTCATAAGAAAAACTTCACTTCCCACTAGTTTTTAGAATCAAAGTTCATCTGTCAATTAGGATAAACAATGGTTCATGGAATAGGCTGCTTTATTTTCAATGATTGGGCACTATAAACATATTTGCCTCATTGGGATAATTGATATTGATGCTTTGGTTTCCTAAGAAAAACTTCACTTCCCACCATTTTTTAGAATCAAAGTTTGTCTGTCAATTGGGATAAACATGGATTCATGTAAAAACCTCCTTTCTTTTCATGACTCCTTTCTTTTCATGATTACGCACCATAAACGCATTCTCCTTACTGATATAAATGATAAAGAAGCTTTTGCTTCATGAGAAAAACTTCTCTTTCTACCACTTTTAGAATTAATATTCATCTGTCGATTTAGACAAACAAGAATTCCAATAATAATCTCCTTTATTTTCTTGATTAGGCACCGTAAACACATTCTTCTCATTAGGATTAATGAGATTAATGCTTTGGTTTCATAAGAAAAACATCACTTTCTACCATTTTTACAATTAATGTTCGTCTTTCAATTAGGATAAACATGGATTCACATAATAATCTCTTTTCTTTTAATGATTATGCACCATAAATTCATTCCCCTCATTAGGATAAATGATATTGAAGCTTTGGTTTCATAAGAAAATCTTCTTTTTCTACCACTTTTATATTTAATGTTCATCCTTCGATTTGGACAAACAAGGATTCACCTAATATCTCTTTTATTTTCATGATTAGGTGCCATAAACATATTCTTATCATTGGGATAAATGAGATTGATACTTTGGTTTCATAAGAAAAACTTTTTTTCTACCATTTTTATAATTAAAGTTTGTCTTTCAATTGGAATAAATACGGATGCACATAATAATCTCTATTCTTTTAATGATTGGGCACCACAAATTCATTCTCCTCATTGAGATAAATGATTTGATGCTTTGGTTTCATAAGAAAAATTTCACTTCCCACCATTTTTAGAATCAAAGTTTGTTCGTCAATTAGAATAAACACAGATTCACATAAAAATCTCTTTCTTTTTTCATGTTTAGGAACCGTAAACTCATTCGCCTCATTGGGATAAATGATATTGATGCTTTGGTTTCATAAGATAAACTTCTTTTTCTATCATTTTTAGAATTCATGTTCGTCTGTTGTTTTGGTCAAAAATGGATTCATGTAATAATGTCCTTTTTTTCATGATGAGGAACGATAAACGCATTCTTCTTATTGGGAAAAATGACATTGATGCTTTGGTTTCATAAGAAAAGCTTTTCTTTCTGCCATTTTTACAATTGAAGTTCATTTGTCAATTGAGATAAACATGGATTCACATAATAATCTCTTTTCTATTACTAATTGGGCACCTCAAATTCATTCTTCACTTTGGGATAAATGATTTGATGCTTTGATATCACAAGAAAAACTTCACTTCCTACTATTTTTTAGAATCAAAAGTAGTCTGTCAATTAGGATAAACGTTGGTTCATGTAATAATCTCTTTTCTTTTTATGATTAGGCACCATAAACACATTCTCCTATTTAGGATAAATAATTGATGCTTTGGTTTCAGAGGGTAAACTTTTCTTTAGATTATTTTTTAGAAACAATGTTCGTCTGTCAACTAGGACAAACATGGATTCACATAATAATCTCTTTTTTTTTCATGATTGGGCACCATAAACACATTCTCTTCATTGGGACAAACAATATTGATGCTTTGGTTTCATAAGAAAGACTTCACTTTTTATCATTTTTAGAATTAATATTCATTTTTCAATTAGGATAAATAGGGATTCACATAATAATCCCCTTTTTTTTAAAGATTAGGCACTGTAGATTCATTCTCCTTATTGGGATAAATAAATTGATGCTTTAGTTTCATAAGAAAAACTTCACTTCCTATGATTTTAGAATTAATGTTCGCCCATCGATTTGGACAAATACGGATTCAAATAATAATCTTCTTTCATTTTATGATTGGGTATCATAAACACATTTTCCCCATTAGAATAAATGAGATTGATGCTCTGGTTTCATAAGAAAAACTTTCATTTCTACCATTTTTATAATTAAAGTTCATCTTTCAATTAGAATAAACACGGATTCACATAATTTCTCTATTCTTTTAATGATTGGGCACCACAAATTCATTCTCCTGATTGAGATAAATGAATTGATACTCTGGTTTCATAAGAAAAATTTAACTTCCCACCATTTTTTAGAATCAAAGTTTGTTTGTCAATTAGAATAAACATGAATTCACATAATAATCTGCTTTCTTTTCACGGTTAGGAACTGTAAACTCATTCTCCTCATTGGGATAAATGATACTGATACCTTGGTTTCATAAGTAGAACTTCTCTTTATACCATTTTTAGAATTAACGTTCGTCCATTGTTTTGGTCAAAAATAGATTCACATAATAATCTCCTTTCTTTTCATAATGAGGAACCATAAACATATTCTTCTAATTAGGATAAATAACATTATTGCTTTGGTTTCATAAGAAAAGCTTTTCATTCTATTATTTTACAATTAAAGTTCATCTGTCAATTGGGATAAACACAGATTCATATAATAATCTCTTTTCTATTAATAATTGGGCACCTCAAAATCATTCTCCACTTTGGGATAAATGAATTGATGCTTTGGTTTGACAAAAAAAATTTCACTTCCCACCATTTTTTAGAATCAAAACTTGTCTGTCAATTTGGATAAAACTTGATTCACGTAAAAATCTTCTTTCTTTTTATGATTACGCACCATAAATACATTCTCCTCAATAGGATAAATGGAATGATACTTTGGTTTCATAAGATAAACTTTTCTTCAAACCATTCTTTAGAAAAAATGTTCATCTATCAACTAGGACAAACATGGATTCACATCATAATCTCCTTTGTTTTCATGATTGGGCACCATAAAGACATTTCCCTCATTAGGATAAATGATATTGATGTTTTGGCTTCATAAGAAAAACTTTTCTTTCTACTATTTTTAGAATTAATGTTCATCTTTCAATTGAAATAAACAAGGATTCAAATAATAATCCTTTTTCTTTTAAATATTAGGCACCATAAATTCATCCTCCTCATTGGGATAAATGAATTGATGCTTTGGTTTCATAAGAAAAACTTCTCTTTCTACCACTTTAGAATTAATGTTCATTCATCGATTTGGATAAACACGAATTCACATAATCATCTCCTTTCTTTTATTGATTGGGCTCCACAAATTCATTCTCCTCATTGGGATAAATGATAATGCTTTTGTTTCATAAGAAAAACTTCATTTCCCATCATTTTTACAGTCAAAGTTCATCTATCAATTGGGATAAATATGAATTCAAGCAATAATCTCCTTTGTGTTATGATTAGGAATGATAAACTTATTATTCTCATTAGGATAAATGACATTGATGCTTTGGTTTCAAAAGAAAAACTTTTCTTCCAACTATTTTTTAAAATCAAAGTTCGTCTATCAACTAGGACAAACATAGATTCACCTAATAATCTCCTTTTTTTTATTATTGGATACCATAAACACATTCTTCTCATTAGGATAAATGATATTGATGCTTTGGTTTCATAAGAAAAACTTCACTTCCCAGCATTTTTTAGAATCAAAGTTCATTTATCAATGAGGATAAACAAGGATTCACAAAATAGGCTCTTTTCTTTTTATGATTGGGCACCATAAAGACATTCTCCTCATTGGGATAAATGATATTGATGCTTTAGTTTTGTAAGAAAAATTTCTTTTTCTATTGTTTTTAGAATTAAAGTTCATCTTCCAATTAGGATGAACATGGATTCATATAATAACCTCATTTCTTTTAATAATTGGGCACCACAAATTCATTCTCCTTTTTGTGATAAATGAGCTGAAGCTTTGGTTTCATAAGAAAAACTTTTCTTTCCAATATTTTTAGAATAAATGCTCATCCTCGATTTGGACAAACACAGATTCATATAATAATGTCCTTTCTTTTTAAGATAAGGAACCATAAACAAATTCTCTGAATTAGGATAAATGACGTTAATGCTTTGGTTTCATAAAAAAGGCTTCTCTTTCTTCTTTTTTTGCAATTAAAGTTCATATTTTAATTGGGATAAACACGGATTCACATAATGATCTCTTTTCTTTTAATGATTGGGCACCTTAATTTCATTCTCCTCATTAGGATAAATGAATTGACATTTTGGTTTAATAAGAAAAACTTCACTTCCCACTATTTTTTAGAATCAAAGTTTGTCTATCAATGGGGATAAAAATGGATTCATGTGATTATCTCCTTTCTTTTCATGATTGGGCACCATAAACATATTCTTCTTATTAATGATATTGATGGTTTAGTTTCATAAGAAAAACTTCTCGCTCTACCATTTTTAAAATTAACATTTGTTTGTTGATTTAGATTAACACGATTCACATAATATTCTCCTTTATTTTCATGATTAGGCACTATAAACACATTCTTCATATTGGGATAAATGAGATTCATAAGAAAAACTTCCCTTTCTACCTTTTTTATGATTAAAGTTTGTTTTTTAATTGGAATAAACATGGATTCACATAATAATCTCCATTCTTTCAATGATTGGGCATCACAAATTCATTCTCCTTATTGGGATAAATAATTAATGCTTTGGTTTCATAAGAAAAACTATAGTTCCCACCAGTTTTTAGAATCAAAGTTCATTTATGAATTTAGATAAATACGGATTCATGAAATAATCTCTTTTCTTTTCCTGGTTATGAATCATAAACTCATTCTCCTATTGGGATAAATGATATTGATGTTTTGGTTTCATAAAAAAAACTTTTCTTTTTACCATTTTCAGAATTAAAGTCAGCTTTCAATTAGGATAAATGCGGATTCACATTATAATCTCTTTTCTTTTAATGATTGGGCATCATAAATTAATTCTCCTCATTGGGATAAGTGAATTGATGTTTTGGTTTCATAAAAAAAAACCTTCACTTCCCATCATTTTTTAGAGTTAAAGTTCATCTATCAATTAGGATAAATACGGATTCAAGCAATAATCTCCTTTGTTTTCATGATTAAGAACCATAAACTCATTATCCTCATTGGCATAAATGACATTGATGCTTTGGTTTCATAAGAAAAGCTTGTCTTCCACCCATTTTTTAGAATCAATGTTCGTCTATCAATGAGGACAAATATAGATTCGCAAAATAAT
Organism: Adansonia digitata; assembly: GCA_029448705.1. Classification (NCBI taxonomy): domain Eukaryota; kingdom Viridiplantae; phylum Streptophyta; class Magnoliopsida; order Malvales; family Malvaceae; genus Adansonia; species Adansonia digitata. The sequence goes on from JAQSVH010219067.1 coordinate 9,115, forward strand.
CTCCTTTCTTTTCATTATTCGGCATCATAAACACATTCTCCTCATTGCGATAAATGATATTGATGCTTTGGTTTCATAAGAAAAACTTCACTTCCCACCAATTTTTAGAATCAAAGTTCATCAGTCGATTGGGATAAACATGGATTCACATAATAGTCTCCTTTCTTTTAATGATTGTGTACCATAAACATATTTTCCTTATTGGGATAAACAATTTTAATGCTTTGGTTTCATAAGAAAAACTTTTCTTTCTACCATTTTTATTATCAAAGTTCATTGTTCAATTGGATAAACATGAATTCACATAATAATCTCCTTTCTTTTAACGATTGGGCACCATAAATTCATTCTCTTCATTAGGATAAATAAATTGAGGCTTTGGTTTCATAACAAAAACTTCATTTCCCACCATTTTTTAGAATCAAAGTTTGTTTGCCAATTGAAAACACCATGGATTCACATAATAATCTCTTTTCTTTTCATGATTAGAAACCATAAACTCATTATCCTCGTTGGGATAGATGATATTGATGCTTTGGTTTTATACGAAAGGCTTTTCTACCAATGACTTTTTAGAAACAAAGTTCATCTGTCAACTAGGACAAACACAGGTTCATATAATAATCTCCTTTCTTTTCATAATTAAGCACCATAAACTCATTCTTTTCATTGGGATAAATGATATTAATGCTTTGGTTTCATAGGAAAAACTTCATTTCCAGCCATTTTTTAGGATTAAAGTTGGTATGCCAATTGGGATAAATGTGGACTCATAATAATCTCCTTTCTTTTCATGACTGGGTACTATTAACTCATTCTCCTCATTAGGATAAAAGAATAAAAGCTTTGGTTTCATAAGAAAAACTTCACTTCCCATTATTCTTAGAATCAAAGTTTGTCCTTCAATCGGGATAAACATAGATTCGCATAATAATCTCCTTTCTTTCCATGATAAGGAACCATAAAACCATTTTCCATATTAGGATAAATGACATTGATGCTTTGGTTTCACAAAAAAGCTTCTCTCTATACCACTTTTAGAATTAAAGATCATCTGTTAATTCGAATAAAAAGGGATTCACATGATAATATCATTTTTTTTCATGATGAAAAACCATAAACTCATTCTCCTTATTACGATAAATGACATTGATGCTTCGGTTTCATAAGAAAAGGTTCCTATTTTACCATTTTTTGAATTAAAGTTTGTCTATCAATTCAGATAAACACGGATTAACATAATAATCCTTTCTTTTCATGATCGGGTACTATAAGCTCATTCTGCTCATTGCGATAAATAAATTGATGATTTGGTTTCATAAGAAAGGCTTCTCTTTCGTTTAATTCTAGAAGTAAAGTTCATCTATCAATTCGGATAAACACGGATTCACATAATAATCTCTTTTTTTTCATGATAAGGAACAATAAACTTATTCTCCTTATTAAGATATATGACATTAATGCTTTGGTTTCATAAGAAAAACTTTTCTTTCTACCATTTTTTTAGAATCAAAGTTCTTCTATCAGTTGGGTAAAACATGGATTTGTGTAACAGTCTTCTTTCTTTTCATGATTGGGCACCATAAACATATTCTCCTCATTGGGATCAATGATATTGATGCTTTGGTTTCGTAAGAAAAGCTTCTTTGTCTACCATTTTTATAATTAAATTTTGTTTGTCAATTTAGATAAAAACAAATTAACATAATAATATCCTTCCTTTTCATGATGAGGAACCATAAACTCATTCTCCTTATTGGGATAAATGACATTGATGCTTTGTTTTCATAAGAAAAGCTTCTCTTTCTACCATTTTTTGAATTAAAGTTCGTCTATCAATTAGGATAAACATGGATTCATATAATAATCATTTTTTTATGACTGGGTACCATAAGCTCATTTTACTCATTGGGATAAATGACATTGATGCTTTGGTTTCATAAGAAAAGCATCTCTTTTTACCAATTTTAGAATTAAAGTTCATCTATCAATTAGGATAAACACGGATTCACATAATAATCACTTTTCTTTTCCTGATTAGGCACTACAAACACATTCTTCTTATTGCGACATAAGAACTAATGCTTTGGTTTCATAAGAAAAACTTCACTTTCCATCATTTTTTAGAATCCATGTTTGTCTTTCATTTGGGATAAACACGGATTCATATAATAATCTCTTTTTTTCATTATTCGGTAGAATAAGCTCATTCTACTCATTCTGATAAATGACATTCATGCTTTAGTTTCATAAAAAAAAGCTCTACTTTCCACCATTTTATAGGATTAAAGTTCGTCTATCAATTTGGACAAACATAGATTCATATCATAATCTCCTTTCTTTTCATGATGAAGAACCATAAACTCATTCTCCTTATTGGGATAAATGACATTGATGCTTTGATTTCATAAGAAAAACTCCTCTTTCTCCCATTTTTTGGAATTAAAGTTAATCTGTCAATTAGGATAAACACAATTTACAAAATAATCACCTTTCTTTTCTTGATTGGGCACCATAAACTCATTCTTTTCATCAGGATAAAAGAACTGATGCTTTGGTTTCATAAGAAAAACTTCACTTCCCATCATTTTTTAGAATTAAAGCTCATCTTTTAATTGAGATAAACACGGATTCACATAATAATCTTCTTTTTTTTATTATTCGAAACCATAAGATCATGCTACTCATTTAGATAAATGACATTGATGCTTTGATTTTATTAAAAAAAGATTCACTTTTTACCGTTTTATAAAATTAAAGTTCATTTGTTAATTCGGACAAACACAAATTCACGTAATAATCTTCTTTCTTTTCATGACGAGGAACCATAAACTCATTCTCTTTATTGGGATAAACGGCATTGATGCTTTCATTTCTTAAGAAAAGCTTCTTTTTCTACCATTTCCTGAATTAAAATTCACCTATCAATTCAGATAGACACGGATTCACATAATAATCTCCTTTTTTTTCATGCTTGGGTACAATAAGCTCATTCTATTCATTGGGATAAATGAGATTGATGCTTTGGTTTAATAAGAAAAGCTTCTCTTTCTACCAATTTTAGAATTAAAGTTTACCTATCAATCGGGATAAACATTGATTCACATAATAATCACCTTGCTTCTCCTAATTGGGCACCATAAACACATTATTCTCATTGCGATAAAAGAACTGATGCTTTGGTTTTATAAGAAAAACTTCACTTTCCACCAATTTTTAAATCAAAGTTCACTTGTCAGTTGGGATAAACATGGATTCGCGTAAAGTCTCCTTTCATTTCATGATTGGGCACCACAAATATATTCTTCTCATTGGGATAAATAACAATATTGCTTTAGTTTCTTAAGAAAAGCTTCTCTGCCTACAATTTTTAGAATTAAATGTTTCCTATCAATTCAGATAAAAATCAATTAACATAATAATCTCTTTTCTTTTCTCAATGAGGAACCATAAACTCATTATCCTTATTGGGATAAATGACATTGATGTTTTGGTTTCATAAGAAAAGCTTTTCTTTCTACCATTTTTTAAATTAAAGTTCATTTGTCAATTCGGATAAATATGGATCCATATAATAATCTCTTTTCTTTTCTTGATTAGGTACCATAAGCTCATTCTACTCATTGGGATAAATGACATTGATACTTTGGTTTCATAAGAAAAGCTTCTTTTTCTACCAATTTTAGAATTAAAGTTCACCTATCAATTGGGATTAACATGGATTCACATAATAATAACCTTTCTTTCCCTGATTGGGCACCATACACATATTCTCTTCATTGCGATAAAAGAATTGATGCTTTGGTTTCATAAGAAAAACTTCACTTGCCACCATTTTTTAGAATCAAAGTTCATCTTTCAAGTCGGATAAACACGGATTCACATAATAATCTCCTTTCTTTTCAATATTCGATACAATAAGCTTGTTTTACTCATTCAAATAAATGACATGGATGCTTTGGTTTCATAAAAAAGCTTCACCTTTCACCATTTTATAGAATTAAAGTTCATCTATGAATTTGGTCAAACATAGATTAACAACAAATATCCTTTCTTTTCATGATGAAGAACCATAAACTCATGCTCCTTATTAGGATAAATGACATTGATGCTAAGAAAAACTTCTCTTTCTACCATTTTTTAGAGTCAAAGTTAATCTGTCAATTAGGATAAACACGGTTCACATAATAATCACCTTTCTTTTCCTGATTAGGCACCATAAACTCATTCTCCTCCTTAGGATAAAAAAACTGATGGTTGGGTTTCATAAGAAAAATTTCACTTCCCACCATTTTTTAGAATCAAAGTTCATTGTTCAATTGGGATAAACGCAGATTCACATAATAATCTTTTTTTTTCATGATAAGGAACCATAACCTCATTCTCCTTATTGGGATAAATGATTGATGCTTTTGTTTCGTAAGAAAAGTTTCTTGTTGTACCATTTTTTGGATTACAGTTCATCATCAATTCAGATAGACACAGATTCACATAATAATCTTCTTTTTTTTTCATGATTGGGTACCATAAGCTCGTTCTACTCATTAGGATAAATGACATTGATACTTTGGTTTCATAAGAAAAGCTTCTCTTTCTATCAATTTTAGTATTAAAGTTTGCCTATCAATTGGGATAAACACGGATGGACATAATAATCACCTTTCTTTTCCTATTTGGGCACCATAAACACGTTCTCCACATTAGGATAAAAGAACTGATGCTTTGGTTTCATAAGGAAAACTTCACTTCCCACTATATTTTAAATCAAAGTTCGTCTTTCAATTGGGATAAACATGGATTCTGTTAGCTTTAAAGGAAAGATTGAACCAAGAGGGGGGTGAATTGGCTCAATAAAAACTTTGAAAAATCGAAGATTTAAACGAGATGAGAAGGAGA
>JAQSVH010219078.1:0-14010 GCA_029448705.1 Adansonia digitata
TTTCTTTCTAACCCAAGAACCTAGCCTACGTTACATACTTACAAAGTCTATTTTGATCAGACATGGCTATTTGAGCTGTCAAGCCATTCCTAGGAAACTCTTTAAACATTCATCTTTCTAGATGATTTTTGATTCCTTATGAACATTATGGGGCAATCAATTAAAAAAATGGTGAAGTTCTAGTGTGAAAATCCAAAAAGGGCATTCTAGAATAAACCTAAAGGCTTTAGAATTGTTTCTAAATTGACAAAGGTAGCATTAATACGAAAAAACTTTTCATGCTAAATTAGAAATCATTAGAAAACCTTGAGAAATTTCATAATATGAGCAAAAGATTGATTCAAATGTCCAAACATTGATTTCTTTCAAGATAATATTTTAGAATTTTTGTGCCCTAACCTGGAAAATTGATGCTTACCAAAGGCTTTCCAAATTAACCTTTTGAAACTTAGTGTTTACTAGCATTAGTTTAACACTTATTGGGCTATTGTATTTGTAGTTTAACACCAAAGTTGAACATGATATTGGCAAAAAGCAACAATTATTCACTATGCTGACTTTTTTTTAAAATCGAAAGGTAAGTCTCATATCCCTTTAAATCAATCAAATATTAAACATTATCTCTAGTTAAGTTAACTCGCACAGTTTTATCTTGGTTAACCCTTTAAACTTGTTGACTTCTAGGTTCTGCCCTAGTCAACCCTTTAACTCTTCTCACTTGTTAACACTTATGGTTTGGTCTTGGTCAACCCTTCTCATTTGTTGACTCATATGGTTTTATCCTGTTAACCCTTTTAGCTTGTTGACTTTTATGGTTTCATCTCGGTCAATCTTTTCTCATTCATTGACTCGTATGGTTTCATCCCAATTAACCTTTTCTTATTTATTAACTCGTATAGTTTTGTCTGGTCAATCTTTTATACCTATTGACTTATAACTTTTGCCCTAGTCAACCTTTTATCTTTGTTGACTTGTATGATTTCATCCTAGTCAATCTTTTTTAATCTATTGACTTGTATGTTTTCATCTCGATCGACCCTTTTTAGTTGTTAACTTGTATAGTTTCATCATTATCAACCTTTCCCACTTGTTGACTCATATGGTTTCATCTTCGTCAACCTTTTAAACTTCTTAACTTGTATAATTTCATCTCAGTCAACCCTTTTAGCTTGTTGACTTGTATGGTTTCATCTCAGTTAACCTCTTCTCATTCGTTGACTTGCATGTTTTGTCTCAATCAACACCTTCTCATTTGTTGACTCATATGGTTTTATTCCTGTCAACTTTTTGCACCTGTTGACTCATAGCTTTCCTCCCAGTCAATTATTTATTGACTCGTATGGTTTGATCTCAATCAACCTCTTTAATTTTTTAACTTGTATGATTTCATCCTATTCAACCCTTCTCACTGGTTGACTCATATGGTTTCATCTTAGTTAACCCTTCTCACTCATTAACTTAGATGGTTTTGTCCCGGTTAACCTTTTAAACCTGTTAACCTGTATGGTTTCATGCTTATCAACCTTTTAGCTTGTTAACTCATATGGTTTCATCCTTGTCAACCTTTTTTTATTCATTAACTCATATGGTTTCATCCCAGTTAACCCTTTCTCGTTCATTGACTTGTATAGTTTTGTCTCGTCAACGTTTTACACTCGTTGACTCATAATTTCACTCTAATCAACATTTTGTCTGCGTTAACCCATATGGTTTCGTCTCGTTCAACCTTTCTCACTTTTTGACTTGTATGGTTTCATCCTGTTCAACCCTTTAAACTTGTTGACTTGTATTTTTTCATCCCGTTCAACCTCTTTAGCTTGCTGACTCGTATGATTTTGTCTCAGTCAATCCCTTCTCATTCATTAACATGTATGGTTTCATCTTGATTAACCTTTCTCATTCATTTACTCATATGGTTTCATCTTGATTAACCTCTACTCATTCATTGACTCATATGGCTTCATCCCAATCAACCTGTTCTCATTTGTTGACTTATATAGTTGTCTCAGTCAACCCTTTTTTATTTATTGACTCATATGGTTTCATCTAGGTCAACTCTTCCTACTTATTAACTCATATGGTTTTGTCTCGATCAACCCTTTAAACTTATTGACTAGTATGTAATGCGCCTTGTCGAAATAGAACTTAATAGAAACAAATCTCTAATGGTTCAAAAGGAAAATAAAAGAAAAAAGAAAAAATATGAAATCTATAAGTTAGAAAGATGGAAGAAATAAACCTTGATTAATTGATAAGAATCTTTACAACAACCCATACAAAAGGTTGGATGCCACTTTTATGAATAAGACAGCTAAAAGATAAGTCTCACAAACTTGCCACAAGAAAACTTGGATAAGAGGAAAAGAACTTAAAATAATTAGTAGCTTTATTTATCAACTTTTAATGACTCAAGAACAAGTAAAAGGTCCCCTATTTGTAGTAGAGTATTTCGTTGAAGGCCTGTACAAGAAAAAAAAGCTAAATCTTAAACAATTAATAAAGATACTGCTTGCTCACAAAGAAAATAAAATAGTCAATGGAATTAAATTCCTTACAAGCTAAAGAATTAAAACCTTTTTTTAAAAAAAGGAAACTGAAAGCCTTGAGGATTAAACTTTCCTAATTTGGATGCTACTAACTTTTTTGCTTGATAAGACTTCTAAAATCTTCAAGGATCTTTTTTATCAAGCCCATAATACACCAAGTTGACTCTTTATCTTTAGCCTTTGATCGTGTGATTAGGCCTATATACTCAAACTTTTGTTTCTTTGGGCCTGCTAATTTAGGCTAACCATAATGTGGCACATCATCTCTCTCTTGTTAAGAAGGAGTTGCCTTCAAATCCATACCATCTCCATCATCTAAGGTGTCCTCAAATAAACTGTAAGATCTTAAATATTGAACCTGGTGCTCACATTATATTCTTCGGGTAAATTAAGCTTGTAAGCATTGTCATTTACCTTTTCAAGAACCCTAAAAGGACCATTAGCCCGTAGCATAAGCTTAGACTTTCTTTGATTAGGAAACTTTTCCTACCAAAGATGAATCCATATAAGATCTCCCGGATTAAATAAAATTTGCTTTCTTTCTTTTTTTTATTTCACATAAGTTTATTCTTCTTTTCAATCTACCTTCTAACTCACTGTGCATATTTTTCACCATTTGGACCTTCTTAGCTCCATTTATACAACTTTTTTTGCTAATTGGTATTGGAGCTAAATCAAGAGGTGTAGTTGGTTTGAAACCATAAACCACATCAAAAGGAGAATGCTTGGTAGCCTGTGTACACTATGATTGTAAGCAAACTCTATATATGCCAAGCACTCATCCCAATTCTTTAGATTCTTGCTCACCACTATCCTAAGCAAACCTGAAAGTGTTCTATTCACCACCTCAGTTTGCCCACCAATTTATCGATGATAAGCTTGCTAAATAATAACTTGGTTCCAAGCTTTTTCCATAAAGTCTTCAATATATGGCTTAGTAACTTAGCATCATGATCAGAAACAATGCTCTTAGGAATCTCATGCAATTGAATTATTTCCTTGAACAAAAATCAGCTATATGGCTTGCATCATTAATTTTGTGGCATGGAATAAAGTGTGACATCTTTAAAAAGTGATCCACTACAACCATTCCCAAATCTTTTCCCTGTGGTGTCTTAGGTAAACCTAAAACAAAATCCATGCTTACATCTTCCCAGGGATGTTCAAGTATTGGCAAAGCATGCATGACCCTTATGCCATCTCCTTCCTCTTCGCCTTTTTGCATGTGACACATCTTTTTATATTTCTATGAACATCTCGATTTATTGTTGGCCAATAAAAATGTGCTTTCAATGCTTCTAATGTCTTCTTTTCACCAAAGTGTCTAGCAAGACCTTAATCGTAAGCTTTACATGCTAAAAGCTTGTGAATTTAATTAAATTGAATGCATAATCGATTAAACGTTAAGAGAAATCCTTCACGCTAAAAATAACCCTCCTTTGCTTGTTTCGTGCACCTTTTATAGATCTGTATGAAGTGCAGGTCCTCTTTGTACAACTTTATTTGCAAATCAAATCCTATTAATCTCGTATTAAGCATAAATATTAGTGCACACCTTCACAAAAGTGTATTAGCTACAATGTTGACCTTCCTTTTCTTGTACTGATTATATAAAAAAAATGCTCCAAGAACTCCAACCACTTGGCATGTCTCTTATTCAGCTTGCTTTACCTCTTCAAATGTTTCAACGAATCATGATGCGTATGAATCATGAACTCCTTGAGCAATAACTAATGTTGCCAAGCTTCTAATGCTTGAATCACTGCATAAAACTCCTTATCATAGGTTAAGTAGTTAAGAAGAAAACCACTTAACTTCTCACTGAAATAGGTAATAGGACACCTATAACATCTCTAATCCTAATTCCTAACACATCACACTTCACTTCAAAGGTCTTAGAGAAATTAGGTATGCAAATATGGGAGCTAAACCTAACTTTTCCTTAATCAAGTTAAAACTTCATTGTGCTGCCTTAATCCACTTAAACTCCATTTCTTTCTTCATGCACTCGGTCAAAAGAGCTAAAATGGTGCTAAAATTTTTAACAAAGTATAAAGGGATGCCAAGCCATGAAAACTCTGGACTTCAGCAACATTAGTAGGAATTAGCCACTCTTTGATAGTTTTAAGCTTCTCTTCATCAACCTCTACTCTATTTCGGGAATGACATAGCTAAGAAAAACTAGACAATCCTTGCAAAAAATGCACTTTTTAAGGTTGACAAATGGCTTTTCTTCTCTAAACACTTCAAACATCTGTGTAAGATGTTTTATATGTTCATAAAAGCTCCTATTATAAATAATATGTCATCAAAATAAACAACAACAAAATGACTATTGCAATTTCACAAAACATGTTCATTAGTTGCATAAATATGCTAAGAGTATTAGACAAGCCAAAGGGCATGACTATCCTCTATTCATAAAACCCAAAATTAGTCTTGAAAGCTATTTTCCATTCATCACCTTTCTTCATTCGAATCTAATAGTATCAACTATTGAGATCAATCTTTGAATAAATAAAGGAACCATGCAACTTGTCCAACTATCATCTAGCCATGAGATGGGATAGCAGTATTTGACTGTAATCTTGTTAATATCTCAGCTATCTACATATATGCGCATCGATCCATCCTTTTTGGGTACCAAAAGAGCTGGTACTGCACATAGATTCATAGATTATTTAACAAAGCCCTTTTTCATCAACTCCATTACTTGTCGTTAGAGCTTTTTAGTTTTTTTCAAGCTGATTAATAAGCTAATCCGATGATCTCTTTCATGGATCGATGGTAACTCCTTTGGAAGTTTTTTTGGGAAAACATATGAAAATTCCTTCAATATCTTATCCAATTTCGGATGGACAGCTCCACCTTCATCTGAAATCTCTTTAACTATTAACAACTAAACAATCTCATTGGATATTAGAGCATGTTTTACTTTCCTCTTATTGGCAAATAAGCACTCTTTTCGTTACTTTACTAGTCACCAACTAGTCTTGCATTACCTGAGAAGGACTGAGAGGTGTTAATAGCACATGTTTACCATTCTTAAAAACAAAATAGGTGTTTGTATGGCTATGATACACAACTTCTCGGTCAAACTTCCAAGGTCTTCGAAAAAGCATATGGCTAGCACTCATTAATACCACATCACATGTTACTTCATTCTTGTACCTTTTTATTCTAAATGGTACCTTCACCTCTTCTGTAACACCCAGGTCTCCCTCGTTGTTTAGCCATTTGCAAATGATAAGGGCGTGAATGCTTGGTAATTATAAGACAAGGTTTAGTTGATTAACCAATGTAGTAGAGGTACATTAGTGCAATCCCTAGATCAATGATTAAACTACATATATTGCTATTAATGTTGCAATGGTGTGGAAGATATTCTCCTATTTTTCATCCTATTTCTTTGAGTGTACGGTCAGATTGTGACGAATAACAAGCAATTCTCCTTCTTTAGGAGGTATGACTTGTTCTTTTTCCACTTTTACTTCCAGATCTTAATCATCTTCATTAGCAACTTCTTTAACTGATTCACGAATGATCATTACCTTTTTGTAAGGACATTAAGAAGCTATGTGTCCAAGCTTGAAGCACTTAAAACACTTGCTGTCAAGGCTTCTTACTAAAGGTTAGGAATTTTTAACTTTATTTTTCCCTTTTTCAACCATGATCACCTTAGTAGAATCCTTTTTTCTTTAAGTTTTATGACTATTTTGAAATATAAGATGAAATAGAGGATGAGGTGTAAGGTTTACTAACCCTAGGCATGCTTATCTGACACTGCCTTTCAATCTTCACAACTAGTGTAATCAAATCATCCAATGTGGTATATGGTTGTAACTCCATCAGATTTGCAATCTCCTTATGTAACCTATTAATAAATCCTACAATGGTTTATTCTTGAGCTTTTTACAGATCACACCGTATCATTAACATCTCAAACTTTTTCACATAATCGTCAATGCAGTAGGCTCTTTGTTGCAAAGTTTGCAACTTAAAGAATAACTCTTGCTTATAGTATTGAGGTATAAACCTCTTTTCGATAAGCCTTTATGTCGAGACTAGATTTTTTCCTTTACATTTTCTTTGTGCCTTTACATTTTCCCATCATAGATTAGCATAATCAGTAAACTCTAGAGCTATGAGTTTTACATTTTTAGCCTCGACGTATTCTTAACACTTAAAGACTTTCTCAACATGTTGTACCCACTCCAATTACTTTCCAAGAGAGCTTGTTCCATGAAAAAGTGGAATCTTGATCTTAATATTATCAGAGGTTTTTAGTTAATTATGTTGCCTTGGTGCTTTTTTAGGTTTATCTTCTATGATCGGATCATCATACTCATCACCCTTATCATGATCAACCATACGCACAAGTTGATCCATGCATGTATGAAGCTCTTCATTATTATGCTCAAGGGTTATAAGATGAGATTGTTTAAAAATCATTTTTTGCTGCAATCTTGGACTTAGTGGTGAATGGGTCTCACTACTTTCTGACATGGTGTTTATCATTCTAAACCTTAAATACCTTAACTCTGATGCCAATGATGATGAGGCTTATTGGAATAGAACTCAATAGAAATAGATATCTAACAGTTTGGAATAAAAATAAAATAAAAAATAAAAAATAAAAAATATGAAATCTATAAGTTAGAAAGATGGAAGGAATAAACCAGGATTGATTGATAAGAATCCTCGCCACAATCAATACAATGGCTGGACACCATATTTAGGGATAAAAAACCTAAAAAATAAGTTTTATAAACTCGCCACTAAGAAGACTTGGATAAGAGAAAAAAAACTAAAAATAATCAGTAGCTTTATTTATCAACTTTCAATGACTCAAAAACAAACATAAAGTCCCCTATTTATAGTAGAGGATTTGGCTAAAGGTCTTTACAAGAAAAGAAAACTAAATCCTAAATAACTAATTAAGATATTGCTTGCTTACAAAAAATAAAATAAAATAGTCAATGGAATTAATTTCCTTGCAAGCTAAGGAACTAAAACCCTTCTAAAAAAAAAATTCAAGCCAGGGATTAAGTAATAATCTGCATACCAGAACTTTCTTAATTTGGATGCTGCTGACCTTTTTGCTCAAGAAGACTTCTAAAATCTTCAACGCTCTTCCTTATCGATCACATAATACACCAAGTTGACTCTTTTAGTCATTGATATGTGATTGGGCCTGTATACTCAAACCTTTCCTCCTTTGGGCCTACTAACTTAGGCCAACCATGGTGTGGCATATCAGTATGGTTTTATTCAGGTCAACGCTTTAGCTTGTTGACTTATATAATTTCATCCTGGTTAACCCTTTAAACTTATTGACTTTCATCTTGATCAATTCCTTTAGCTTGTTAACTCGTATGGTTTCATCCTGGTCAACCTCTTTGATTTGTTGACTCACATGGTTTTATCCTGATCAACCTTTCTCACTTATTGACTTGTATGATTTCATTCTAGTCAACCCTTCTTATTTATTGACTTGTATGGTTTTTTCTCCATCAACCTTTCTTACTCATTGACTCAGATGGTTTCTTCTCGATCAACCTTTCTTACTCATTGACTCGTATGGTTTTATCCTGGTCAACCATTTAAACTTATTGACTCATATGGTTTTGTCCTGTTGTATGGTTTCGTCCCCTTTAACCATTTTAGCTTATTGACCAGTATGGCGTCATCTCATTCAACCCTTTATCATTCATTAACTTGTATGGTTTCATGCTGATCAACCCTACTTAATCGTTGACTCATATAGTTTCATCCCGGTCACCCCTACTTGTTTGTTGACTCATATGGTTTTATCCTAGTCAACCCCTTCTCATTTGTTGACTCGTATGGTTTCGTCCTAATCAACCTTTGCTCATTTGTTGACTAGTATGGTTTTGTCTCAGTCAATCCTTGATTATTCATTGACTAGTATGGTTTCACCCTGATCAACCTTTCTTATTCATTGACTCATTTGGTTTTGCCTTACTCAACTTTTTTACCCAAGTTAACTCGTATAGTTTCATTCTGGTCAACCCTTTTCCTAAATTGACTTGTAAGTTTTGTCCCAATTAACCTTTTACCTTTGCTGACTTGTATGGATTAAGATATCCTCTTTTGCTCGATCCTGTGTAGGGTAGATAGCGTAAATGGCCTCCTTATGCAATCCTATGTTAGGTAGGTGAAAAGGCTAACCTCTTCGCACAATCCTATGTAAGGTAGGTGAAGAAGGTTTTAAAAAGATGTCTTTTTCATGTGATCCTATCATAAGGTAAAAGACGTAGGATTTAAGACAACTTCATTTAGTTAAGTAGAAGGATGGAAAAAGTTTTCTATGTTTTCTCTAATGTATTTAGTGTATATATATGTGTGTCTTAAAAAATTATTTATAAAAAGGTTTATATGGCCAAAATGAAATAGTGTCTATTTAGTATTTGCCTTATTCCTGGTTTTTAGGATGGCCAAAGAGGGCAGTTATTGACACCTGATTTTGTTCAAGCCTCTTCCCTCATAGTAATATTTCAGACCAAAAATTAGGTAATTGTCCCAGTGAAGGTAAATTTTCTCCAAAAGGATTGGATATTTTCAAGATTATTTTAATCCTACCTAAATGGTTGTATAGGCATATGATAGAAAAAATGCCATTTCAAGGGCTAATCCCGGATAAAAAGATGAATATTAAGGTAAAAAATTTAGCCTTTTAGATTTACTCTTTTGAAATTTCAAAATTTATATCTTCAGATGATAAATTTTATTAATTTTTTGAGAACTTTTTCATGAAGTTTTATGAGTTAACTTTCGCATATTTTTATCAATACTTATATAGTATTAGCATCAAAAAATTGGTTTTTAACTTTTTTTTTTGAAATTTCAAAATCTATTTTCATAAATAATATTCGGTCAAAATTTTCATTTTTAGGAAATTTTTGAAATTTATTCATAAAATTTGGGAAATTAACTATTGCATAATTTTACTAACACACCCGGCATAAAATACTGATACCCGGATGGTATTTATGCCAATGCTCATTCCAAAAAATAAAAAATATTCAAGAAAAAATTTATGCTGTCATTTTTTACCACGAGTTGTCAAGTTGTCCATTTTAATAATTAAAGTTAAATTTTTCACAGTACTGCGAGTATCAACTAGTAAAATTTTTCAGTAAAAATTGTTTCAAATTTCAATTTTTCATTTTTATCATTTTCATAAATCAATATTTTAATTAATATGTTGAATAAAATTCATTTTTATAAAATTTGAACATATTTTTAGAATTTTTTTGTTTCATAAATATGCAGTTTTCTATTCCATAAATTTTTTCAATAAGATTTTTTCGAGTTTATAATTATTCAAATTCTTAAAATATTATTTTAAATTCATATTAATCAATTTTTCAAAATTTAATTTATTTTATGAGTTTTTAGTTTTTTTTTTTTAGAATTTTTCTATTGTCAAGATACATAGTTTTCTACTTTATAAATTTTTTCTGTGAGATTTTTCTAAGTTTATAATTTTTATAATTCTTCAAATATTATTAAATTCATATTAAATTAATTTTTGAAAATTTATTTTATTTTATGGGTTTTGCATTTTTTTCATATAATAATTTTTTTGGTATGGATTTTCTCATATAATTTTACGAGTTTGGAATTTTATTGGTTTTTTTTCTTGGACACTAAAATTGATTTTGTTATTAGATTAAATTAAATTGATCATATGAAATTTTATTTCAAATACATAATTTTTAATTTTTATAATTTAATCCTTTTAATTAATTTTTATGATATCATTTTACGTATTATATAAATATCTTCCAAAACTTTCTAAGGCTTGATGATCTCATGCATGATGCAATATGCACAAAGACAAAAATTTTTAATGACAATCTTATCAAAATGAAAAAAGAAAAAGTCACAAATAAAAAGTTAATAAATAAATAAAAAAAAGAAAGAAAACAAAGGAAAGAAAAAATATGGCCATTCAGCCAAGAATTCTCTTATAGGTTCTTGATCCTCCCACGAAAAAAATAATGGAGGAAGCTTTCATAATGCCCAATGGCTTCCATAAGCCAAGACCACAAAAAATCTATTAAATTACCAAAATTTTTTCATTTTTTAAGCTTTTAGGGTAAGTTCTTTTGTAAAGACTTTAATTTTTGTTTGTAAAGACTTTAATTTTTGTTAATTTCATCTTTGATTCTTATTTTTAATAAGTTTTATGATTGCTTAAGCTCGTGGATTTCATTCCATATTGAAAGGCTAAACATGAAAACCATGATTCAAGTTTATGGATTTTTTTTATATACTTTATTTTTAATAGACTTTTTTTAGTTTTCATCATAGTAATTTCTTATTTGCTAGTAAAAATGATATATCTTTATTATATGTATATGTTGTGATATTTTTCTTGGCATATTTCATGTTTATATGTTGGAAAATATGTTTATACATTGATTTTTGTACTTTTTATTTTTGCATCTAAGCTTAGTTATGTGCATATATTTTGATGCTCATGTTGTATGTTGAGAAAAAATTACTTTTTTCTTTGTTAATGAGTCATGGCCAAAGCTTGTAGGGAATTTTATTTAATTTATTTTGTTATTTTTATGGTGATTTTGATCGTTTTGTGATTATTTAGAATTTCTAGGAGTAAAAAATAAATAATAAATACATAATAGTTCTTCAAAATTTTTATAAGCCTTTGGAAAGGTAGTTCCAAACTTGATTTTATGTATATAAGCATGATTTGATGAAATTTTGGTAATTTTGATGTTATTTTCTTATTATTAGATATCTAAGGACTAAATTGTACAATATTAAAAATTTCCTTTTAAGCCATTTTTGCTTGACCAAAAACATCATGCTCCTTTAGGATAGTGTTTAATGCATTCCTAAACATGTTTAGGTATTTTTTTTAGATTTTAAGGGTCATTTTGTAATATCAAAAAGTATAAGGACTAATTTGTAAAAATAGAAAAAAATTGATTTAAGGTTAAGAGTTTCTGGCCGAACATGTATTGTGGTTATTGGTGTGATTTTTAAAATTTTTATGATGTGCTTGATGATTATTTATTATTTTCCATTATGTAGGGAATAGATTGAAAAAATGGAAAATTTTTAAATTCTTTAAGAGAAACCTTCTATTTAGGGTATTTTGCTCATTTTGGAATATTTCTAACATTTCTCTAGTTTTTCAGAGGGTTGTAGAAAATATTAAAACTTTTCATATCCTTCCACTTTTCTTTTAGAGTACGAAATGTAAGTCCGAAAAGTTTAAAGGTTTAATTGCAATATTTGCATTTTAAGTCAATTTTAATATTTCAATTTCCCCATTTAAGGAGAAATGATCATTCTTATCATATTAGTGTCCATTAGGGTATTGGGATACTTTCACATCAAAGGTATATTGTAGGGATATTTTGGTAATTTTTTTAAAATCGAGTCTGATTCGTTGGGTGTTTTTATGCCAAAGGTGTATATTTAGTATAGGTTCACTCTTTTACAGCCATTTTGAGTCCTTTGGGGTACCGGGACACTCTCATGTCGAAGGTATACCTAAAGGCATTTTGGTGATTTCTAAAACTAAGTTTGATATAGTCACCGGGATGCTTTTATGGGAAAGGCGTATATTTAGGATAGATTGATCTTTTTACGATCATTTACGAGTCTTTTAAGGTACCAAGATACTTTAATGTCGAAAGTATACCTTAGAGGCATTTTAGTAATTTTGTTAGAATCGAGTCAATATAGTCATCGGGATGTTTTTATGTCAAAGGTGTATATTTAGGATAGGTTCACCCTTTTATGATCATTTTCGAGCCTTTTAAGGTACCGGGATACTTTCATGTTAAATGTATACCCCAAAGGCATTTTTGTAATTTTTCTAGAACCAAGTTCAATATAATCATTGGGATGCTTTTATGCCAAAAGTGTATACTTATGATAGGTTTACCTTTTTACGATCATTTTCGAGTCTTTTAAAATATCAAGATACTTTTATGTCAAATATATGCTCTAAGGCATTTTGGTAATTTAGCACTAAAACCAAGTTCTATGTGATTATTGGGATGCTTGCTTGTTGGAACTACACATTAGGAAAATGTTCATCATTTTACACTATTTTTGAGTCTTAGGGTGCCCTATTAATATTTTTAATAAAATCGAATATTTTTTAAATTTAAGACAATGTCTCTGAGTTAAAATAGTTCGTAGTATTTCTCTCAATATACAAGAGGGATTTTAGGGATTATTTTAATAACGAGATATCCTTTTAAAAAAGTCAAAATTTTTCAATTTTCATAAAAATAGAACCTTTTGTATTCCACCAGCTTTCTAGCAAGGTACAAAAGATATTTTGATTTTTTAAAACCTTTTATATTCCACCAATTCTCCATTGGGGTATAAAGAGAATGATAAAAGAACTTTCATGTTCTCCTAGTTCTTCGAGAAGGTATAGAAGATATTTTGATTTTCAAAAATATTGAAACCTGACTTTCTTAGAGTAATAAATTTCTTTAACAAAATATTATGTATGGAAATTATAATTAAATATTAAATATTGAAATCAAATAAAAATCAAAATTTAAATTAACATATGGTTAATAAAGTATCAATTTTTTAGCATCATGAGAGGTTTGATCCTATTCATGATTGTAAACAACTGTCAGACCCATTTGCGTAATCTTTGGTATCAATGTGGACTTCAGTTTTGTTTTAGGGTTTTTATAACCCTAAAAATATAAATTTGATAGGTGATCGATTTCACCTACTAAACAGATCTGTGGTATCTCCAAAATAAATAGTTGTTTCATAATAACTATTTAGAGTTAAGTCGAGTGAGCAATTCATCTTGACAACTCAATCCCAAACACAAAAAATAAAAAAAAATTAATAATGACATGTCCCTTGCAATAAAAGAAAAATAACTATATATAGATATATAGATATATGTTAGATCAAGGAAAAGATTGAACCAAGAGGAGGTGAATTGGTTCAACAAGAACTTGACAAAATCGAAATAAATTAAAAATTAAAAGGAGTTCAAGATAAGAAAAACAAACAATCAATATATAGAGGTTTGATCCTTGAACTCGGCACCTACGTCCTCTCTTCTTGGTACTTTCTTACCAAGGTGATTTCGACAATTCACTAATGAAATTGTTTACCTTTAAGGCTAAGGTATAATCTTATACCTCTATCTTTTAAGGCTTACATAGAACTTTTCAATCTCTTTGAGAATTCTACCCAAAATTCTCAAGTATTTTCACTCACTTTTATGCAACCCTTTTCATGATATGAATGAAGCATTTGCAAATAAATTGAACGTCCAATATGTGGGTGTTTGCTGGAATTTAAGTACAAAGTGAATGAGATACAAATAAACTTGAAAAAGTATAAATTTTATACAAGAAAATTGAAAAATTTGAAGACTTTGAGCTATAGTTGCTCAATGCTTGATTAATCTTTT